>JAGDQP010005275.1:26456-43452 GCA_022664845.1 Lepisma saccharinum
AGTAGACCTAGTGGTTCAAGTAGGCCTAGTGGTTCAAGTAGGCCTAGCAGCAATAAAAAGGATGATTCCTATGGGTACACCCATGACAATGGTAAGTTGAAAGAATTTGAGTACGAGTAATTGTTGTATGTTAATGTAACATTCACATTTCTCTGAGATAAACAACCGTTACGTATTTATTGAAGTGTTCTTTTTACAACTTTTTTTTTTAAATATTAGAGAATATTAAATGTAATACTTTATATTTTATTGGCCCTTTTATTTTCGTATGCCTGTTCCTATCTACGCACACATTACAAATTTACAATGGCTGATATTAATACTCTCAACACTACAAAAAGATGTTAGTCGATTATTTAAGAGCAATGAATTTTCTTTCTAGCCAGTTGTTGTTATTATCAAAAGAGAGTTAGAAGTTCTTGATGTATTAAAATGTACGTACAAGGAGATTAATCAAGCATATGAAAAATCGAGAGAAATATTACGAGTGTTCAAATGAAAATGTACGAAACGACACTGTACGTATAATCGAAGTCTTTATTCAAAAGTAACCACCAGAGGCCTGAGCACAACTATCCCACTGTTTCACGAGCCGAAGGATTCCCTGTTCCCAGAAGCCAGTCCTCCACTGTGTCCTTCAGTTCGTTGTCCGAGTTGAAGCGTTTCCCTCTTTTTTTTCGGACTAAACAGATGGAAGTCGCAGGACGACATGTCCGGGCTGTAGGGCGGATGCTCAAGCTGCTCCCACTTGAACTTGATTACCGTGTTTGCCTGGCCTGGTCTCGGGTCATCACTCAAACTCTCCCGTCCTTCACGAAAACGGGCACTCCACTTTCTCACTGACATATCGGACACACTGTCTCCCCCGTATACAGCCACCATTCGGCGATGAATATCGGCCGGTTTAACCCCTTCCGCAGTCATAAATCTGATAGCACCTCGCTGCTCCTCAATCGTCGAATTATTCAATGTGAACGCCATGATTTCCTCACACGCACTGCCGCGTCAATTGGACGGAACACACAACTGCCTGATTCTCTCCTGCGTCCTGTGAGAGGCTCCCGCGTATGCGCACAACCACGCGGAACACTACATTCTCTTCCCTAGATGTCGCATTACGTTATCTCAAAGCGGCATATTTATATTTCAACCGGTTTGGTTAGGACGTTCATTTGAACATCCCTCGTACAACTGATACTTCGATTTCGTCCTAAAACAATATGTCTGAACTGTATATAATGATGGTGGATATTAGCTTAAATTTTATCTCTCTGTATCAAAGCATTGTAATTATTTAAAGACGTATATTATGATAATATTTTGCAAAAGGGAAATTAAAAGAAAAAGTCCTAAAAAGAAAGAACACATATCGTCAATTGCAACATCTTACGATAGCCTGATAAAAAGTTGTGAATTAAATAAGCTAACGATTGTATAAGCAGAAAATAAATTTTGCAGTCTTGGAAGAATCTTAAGGGCTTCTTGACCCAAGGAATTTCCACATCATCAACAAGAAACAAGATTATAAATTAAATTCCTAGCATTAAAACTCCTTAGTGACCTTCGAAAAGCCTTTCGTGTGAATATGGAAGTTACGTTACAACGGATCAAAACTATTTAACAAGACACATGCAACAGGTTGCTGTCAATTATTTCTCAAATAATAAACTGATTATAACTGATTAAATACGCTAAATACGATTTAGAGTTTTGTGATATAATAGCATTACGACCGGTTTGTTCGAAGGTACCGGTACATTACCCAATGTACTCATGCACCTTTGAATACATCCTCTTGTACCTGTGAACAAACCAACATATCTATTAACTTTAACAGATAATAAGATCACAAACTGACCAGATGTGACAAATCCATTTATTATTATATCAGTGGCGGCTCGTGACGCAAATAATAGGTGAAGTTCTATCAATACATTCCTACCATCCGTGTTCGTTAACATTTATTCTGGGATTTCTGGGCTTAGACAGGCTACTGATAATGCCAGTATCCGAACTTAGATGATGTTGACTGACTTTCTGTCCCAATTAGTACTTATTAATGCCTATTTAGTTAATGCATATCAAAATAATAAGTGAAGCTGAACTGCAACAACTTCACCTGATGAGCCGCCACTGTATTATATGCATATACTAATACAATGGCAATATATGAGAATCAATTCTAAAGTTAGTATACAATATTTTACCATTAACTTCAATATGAACGAAGTTTGTGTAAATACTAGTTGATGTGAATGATATCATTTGACATCGCATCTTCTACCCATTTATATTTTCATTTACCTTAAATTAGGTTAGGTTGATCCCTGTCTGTCTCTATATTTTGCGCTGCTGGTATACGCTGCTAGTTCTGTTTCTACATTTTGTATATTTGAATGATTTTGTACATTTTAGAACAACATCAGGTTCCGTGCCATAACATATTTCCTTACTGCTGTACATTAACTTTATAATTGCTCCAACGTTTCAAAAACATGACTCGGGAACCAGTTGCTCCATTGATAGGTTACTATCTTACCAATAAAATGACGACGATCTTTCTTCTTTACAAAATGCATCAACATAAAATCACTAATATCATTTGTTGGACTCAAAATATTGCTTCTATGGTCATTTTCTGTGCTGAGGGCATTTCATACTCTTCATCACTGATATTGCCATGAAGACAAGCACTTCCCAAATTAAAAGCTGAAACCGATATCATTTTCATTTAACGTTAAAAACGAACACAAAACTTTATACTTAAAATTTGGTTAAATGTATTTTCAAATGTTCTTAATCATGGACAATTTTTATTTCTTCTTAGGACCGGAAACCTGGCCAAGGAAATTCCCTAACTGTAGCGGAAGATATCAGTCACCAATCAACATTGACATGAGACGAGTAACGACTTCAAGAATGCCAAATCTACAATGGAGGAATTATGATGCTAGACCTCCTTTTATGCGAGTCCATAATGAAGGGCATGCAAGTAAGTCGAATTATATTTCTATGTTGTCCTTACCTCTGAGTCCACTAATTAATTCTTAGAAAATATTTTGCAAGAGTTTTGCTTCATTTGAGACCCGATAGCGCCATCCTGAAAGCTTTTTCAGTGCCTTCCTCACTTTCACAAGTGAATCTCGAGATTGTATCTCCATTAAGGTCCTAACCTACTTCTAGGGCCATCCCTTCCCCCGGGAGAATGATCGCCGAGGGGCATCATTCGGTCAGACGTGTCGGGAATAGGCATAAAGTAGCCAATTAACCGAATAAAAGAAAAAAAAAGAAAGATTAAATAACTCAATACCCACAATGTAAACACCATATATTACCTCGTAGAATTCCTAAATAATTAAAATTGGATACGTTATTAAAGAAATGTAGTCACATCATTTCACTTGCTCCAATCAAATTACAGAAGCTGAGTTTAAAACAAAAAACAAAGATAAGAAACAGTGTAGCTTGCTCAGAACCGCGGAACCGTCTTGGATGGTGCGTGCGGTGGGACAGTATTGCCTACTTTTAAAAAATAAAACCAATTTTTCAAATTGGTTCCATATTGTTGTACTTATCTGCATCAAACTTCGGATCAACATGATTAGATAAAATAGAAAAATACTGTGGGGGATCCCGTCCCCTAGCACCCTACTTGTCAGTTTTGTCAATGGATTTTAAAATCTGATTTTTCAATTTTGCTTCCATTACGTTATACCTATCTGCACCAAAATTTGTCATAAACATTATTTAACAGAATAGAAAAATACTGTTTCCGTTCCCCAAGCTATTTTATAACAATATTTGTGTGTCTGAGATACTCTCAAGGGACGTGAGCCCTCGCGATGTAATAGAATTGTAATGTTAACTTATTTCATGTTTTATTAATATGAAAATTTCATGACTTATTTTCTCGAATTTTGGAGATTGGACCGAACCAAAATATTTGTAGCCACACTATTTCAGTCCCCCTTTCCTTCTTTTTGTGCTGGTCTGGCGAACGTTTGAGAAGGGTTATATAGGTCTGTCAGTATGAATACACTCTTAGGTAATACCGGTCGGCGGTTCTGGAGTCCATTTGAGTAGGAGAATCAAACGGTAGAATTCAAAATGTTGTACGCAAACCGGAAGTGTTATTTTTGATCTCTAAAAACCTGTTTTAGTGATATTTAGCCATTAAAATACAAGACATATTGTTATACATGTAAAAAGTAAAAGTGACACCCGGTTGACTTAACGAAATTTTAAATTGTACCATTCAGTTTCTCTTCTTATAAACTTGTTAAAGCTGACGATGTCTCCTTCTTAAATATAGAACAATCCCACATAGCATTGCTTCTTGATTCAAGGTTAAAATTCCCTTCATTTTGCCTTAGTAGGCTTGACGTGATACGACAGGTATATTTCAAGCTTGATTCAATTATCTTGATTTTTGGTAAGATAAAATATGATTGAACATAACAAACTAACTTCAAGGTTGATTATCCCTTGCCTAAACAAGGCACTTCATGCCTTTGAAAAATCAAGCATGATTCAAGCTTGGTTAACCTTTTTGCTTGACGTTTCAAGGTCAAAACAAGCTTGATTCAAGCTGATTGTGCTATGTGGGGTAGAATCTACCATTATTGACAGCGTTCATCTTCATAGTCTTGGATCACTGAAAACTTCGGTTGCTCCTGCCTATGGTATTCAATTTGTTATTTGTTGTGAAGTTTTAATGTTAACACTGGAAGTGCTAACATGAAGCAGTTGTCAAGTATAACAAAAATGACTAAGAAAAGGACATTTTCTGTTAGAAAGTGAAATATTTTGAGCATTTTTTTTTTATATATATAAATTTGTCCTCTACTAATGTGTAAACGTGAAGGAATTCATTTTTCAGTTAATAGAATATCATACACCAACTACGGGTCAAAGTTAGTTTAAAGTAACGATCTCAAACGCTAGATGGCAGCATTACCTCAGTGTTTTTTCTTTACATGAAATTGCAATGCTTCTGCTACAAATTCGAGACTAGAAAGTTCAAACTTTCACAAAGAAGAAAGTTCATAACTCCATTTCAAAAGTTCTATCCGTGGGGATTTTTTAATTTTAATTTTTTGTTCATTGTTGAATTCGCTTGATTGTTGTTGTGAATATCCGAGCCTATAATAATGAAGCTCTTTCAACAATGAACAAGAACGAAAATAAAATATGGGCACGGATAAAACTCTTGAATTGGTTATGAACTTTCTTCCCTGCAAGTTTCAACTCTGTAGGCTTGAATTTGTAGGAGCAGCATTGAAATTTCGTGCAAGAAACCGTTGTTATTGTATTGTATTTCAGCGTTACCCCGAATATCCAGTATTAGCACGCTTCTCTAACGAATCTTTTCCAGTTATCTCGCCCCTGAGTGTATTGCTAAATTAACCCTTATAATTTCATACTTTCATTGAGTGCAACATACCTTGATGTCATGTTTAATTACGTGATTATGTAGTAGAAGCCTCTAACTGTTTTCCAATGGTGAATACATGTTACAAGCGAAACAGAACAGGATTAAGTCTGTATGTGTATAAGCGGGAACCCAAAACAGGACTCTGTAATAAAAGATGTTATTACACTACTGTTCTTCCCCTTACTTGTCACCATAATTAAGCTTAAAATTTCTTTCTATCTCCAGTCAGTATACTTTAACCGTTCGCTCGATGTGACCACGTCATCGTGCGTGTTTTAAATATAGCCATGATTGGATTCTAACTCTTTAAAGAGTGGGCTAGTTTTTTTGTTTTCCTTTCCAGCGCGTACGCGATAGAAGAAAATGTATTACCTACTATAGCACGGGTCTTCCTCGTGGTTTTGATCTTTTCATCTACAAACATGTTTGTTTATTGCTTAATTTATTTTTTTTGCATCCTTCGTTTGATGTGATTAAACTTCATTAGTGTATTCAACTAAAAATCACCTGTAAATTATATTAAATTCTCATTGTTACGTGAAAGCGAGAATCACGCCAACAAGAAACAAATGTTGCTCATCCTAAATGTGCAGGAGAGTGTTTGCTATCGATTATACTATTGTAAGAATTTGTAATCCCTTTCAAAATGATTTAATTCTTATTTGTTCACAGCCAGACTGTTTTTTTTTCACCAGAATGGTAGAAAAGGTTAAGATCTATATTGATCGTACTGAAAGATGTACCGCAAGGAACTATGTTGCGTCACCTTTTATTCATGATATATATAGAAAGTATTTTTAAATCACCGTCATCCTAAAAAATCAAGGCTATATGCAGATGATGTGTTAGTTGACAAATCAACGTCATATGCAGATGATGTGTTAGTTAATGTCTGTTGTGCTCATGTTACTATGTGAAAAGTCGTTATTTCTCATGCAGCGTGATTTTGAGTTCATTTCTAATCAATTCGTTCCAGTTGACGTGACCGGAGGATGGAGAACAAACTCTAAGCCATCAATTTCAGGAGGTCCTCTAAGTGGAACTTATGTGTTTGAAGAAATACATTACCACTGGGGAGAAACAGATGCAGATGGAAGCGAACACTTACTGGATGGACATGCGTAAGTTTTCTCCTCTTTTAATTATTATGCTCATATTCTGCCTTTTCAAAGGTACAATAGTATTCTTCACTCAACATCACGTCTGGGTGATCTTTATTCTGTTTTAAACAATAACCCTTTCTCAGAAGGGTACTGAAGGTCATTTGTCATTATGTGAAAGAACAATTCATCTTATATTCATATTTATAGATAAAGTCAAAATGTAGGAAGAAGTACTTACGTTACGATTACTATTTAACAAAATAATTTGATATTTTGAGGCTTTTTGACTCGGATTCAGTTAAAGAAAACAGGAAGGGTCGCATCCATTTATCCTGACTCATGTGATTCTTCCTGTGATCAGTCTAGAAAAGTTATTAGTCTATGTTCAAAGCCATTGGTCAAAAACGTTAACAATGTAAGAAATATGCTAGATTTCCAGTTTGTTGATAGTTGAATGTGAAATCGAAGTTTCGATATAAACAACAATAAAGATTTGCTTCAAATTACTCGTATGAAAATTCCACATCTCCTTGGTTTCAAAGAATAAATGTCCCGCACAGAGTCATACAAATAATTCTAAGAGGACGCTCCAACCATACGCGATTAAATGATCACTTAAAAAGAGTGAAAATAAAATCAGAGGCAATATGTGAATGTGGACACGAATTACAAACCTTTCTCCATCTTTTAACGCAATGCCCACCATTTACTGAAATAAGATCTGTCTTATGAAAAGCATTAGACAAAATTCAGAACCCAAAACTAACTTCGTTTTAATCAATATTCTTTCAACCTTCTACTACTTCTGCTTACTTCATTTACAGTATTTTAGGAAAATCAAAAAACAAATTTGAATTCATTTATCTCTTTTTTCATTTCCCTCTTTTCCTCGCCCTCCTTCTGATACATCTCATACTTCTGATTTCATTTCGCTACTCCTTGTGAAAAGGCTACGTCGTACTCGAAAGATAGGCAAATACACTTTACAGAAAAAGGAAGAATCTGGACAGTGACAGCTTATTTACGAATATTCACATGGTCGTACAGTGCTGAAGAAAGAATATTGATTTTTTTTTTCTGTAATTTTGGATATTACGCCCTTGGACAATTCAACAAAGGAGATAAATAAAGACACTACGCTCTTTATGGTAACTCCTCACTTCCCTCAACTTCCTACGTTAACTTTCAACTACCTCTCATTCTTTTGATTCGTGACAAAGAATATATGAGTTCGAAATATTACTGGCGAGTGTGCAAACGAATGTGACCACGTCGATAACGGCGAAAGTTCCTTTTATAATCAACATGCACGGCAGTGCATGCAGCCAAGTTCTCTGCGTCACAAAACGTCAGCACGGTCAGAGCATGTTATACAGGAACAAGAGTTTTAGGAGAAATCGGCGATTTCGAGGTCTTGTAAGAGGAAAAGATGTTGAAGATAGGAATATGAGCTTTCAAAGTTAAGGAGATATGGCAAATATGTGCAGGTGTGCAAAATTTCATACTCGTAGCTTGAAGCATATTCTAGTTGTGAACCCCTGAAATTGCGTATTTTAGGCTAACTGACTCATTCACTCACTCACTGACTCACTCATCATATTGTTTAGGATGTTCGAAATAAGATAGAAACATGAAATTTGGCATGACGGTGGAGGATGATAAGTAGGTAGAAGAGAAATTCCGACATTTGGAAAAAGCCGTCATCTTTTATTCAAAATGGCCGCCAAACGTAAAATTTCAAAGAATACACAGCCTAAACCGTTGAAGCTAGGAAACCGTAATTAGGTAGTAGTACCACTAGTAGCTTAAGAAAATATTATAAAAGATTGAAAAGTTGAAATCTTGGATCCAAAATGGCCGCCAAAACGAAATTTCCATAGAATACACAGCCTTATGGCTTGAAGATTATGAACCTTGCCACCTCGCGCCAAGTTCCAGTGTTCCTCTTATATGCTGTCGCCAAGGAACTTGGCTCATCCATCGTCCATTTCACCACTTTTTAGGGCTGAAGAACTTGGCTCAACTTTTTGCACCTCGGATCCATGCTTCTGCTACCTGACAAAGAATACACGTGCTCGAAATATTATTGGTGAGTGTGCAAACTAATGTGACCACGTCGATAACGACGAAAGCTCTTTCATAATCCGTGATGTGATATAACGTATTGACGTAAGAAGAATTTCGTTTCTTGCCTCTACAACTTTGGTTGCTTCATTTCTATAATAATTTAACGAGGAGGATAGCTAAAGGTTTAGTAAAACCTGCATTGAAAACAACTGAACTGTACTCGTATGGAATATCAGCGTTGTTTCCTGCATTGACTATGTAAGCATTCCTATATTGACTATATTTGAGAGTTATATGACATACTGAATAAAGAGTTATGAACAATATACCGTGTTATTCTGTGATAACTGATATGATCGCAACTTGCAAGAAATACTCATATATGTACTAACTAGATAGTGGTGTGTCTAATTAACATTGTAGAGGATGTTAACTTAAGAAGAGATCTGAAATCAAATTTATTGAGTAAACCAAGCACCAATGCATTTCAAGTATGTAGGGTTTGTGTTGTGCTGTACTGGAAATTAAGTGCATGCTTAAACCAACCAACCTAACCTAACCCATGCCTATCAACTGCATTGAGAATAACCTCGATATTATGAATTTGAGTTGACTATGAGGTGGAAAATTCTTGAAATATAAATTTTAGTATTTCATTATGAGACAAATATATTTATTCCAGCAAACCTAAAATATGCTTACGGTACATATTTTATATTGCTATTTTTTTCAATTAACTTATATTTGTGGCTAAGACAGGCAGCTATGGCCTTAGCATGTCACAATCTGAGTGATGATGTCCTTTGGCAAGCGTTCTTCCAAAGACAATGAAGAGGAAGGTAGCCGTCAGGACGTTTGCCTCGACAGTACGGTATTAACATGTTGAGACTAAGGGAAATATCGGAAAGCTTCACTCGTTCAGTTCTCGGTAGCCGAACTCAAATACTTCTTTTTTTCATTGTTATAGGTTCACTTCACCTAAATGTCTGGAAAATGCTGATGTAGGTTTCAAATGAGGATATTTGACATCTCTTAAGTGGTCTTTTAGTCTCGTATTTATATTTCTTTTAGATTTTCCGACGTAAGATTTATTTACAAATGCAAATAACTTCATGTATGCCTTTATCGTCTTGATTTGAAAATATCTTAAAAATCAATCAGAAGGTTTTGCTACATATATTAGGTGTTGACTTGCTAGTTTGTGTTAATACGATTTTTTTAGTATGTTACTCAAACTCCTGATTATCATAATATTAAACAAACGAATTGTGATACTGAAGAAACCAATCATAATCTTTCTTCTATGATTGTATCTTTCTATATATAAAATTGAAAGTTTGTTAGTAAGTTGCTCTTTCAAATATACATCCGTGTATTGATTTCCATCAAATTTTGCATACGCGTTTTTTGGCTATTGGTCCAGGTCATTTAGGTATTCTAAGTCATCTGATTTGTCAATCAGTGTTGCCAAACAATGTCAAAAATTTAATATTTGAAATTGCTCTCATATCGTTGGTCATTATCGTACCAAACTGAACATTTAGCTGCCAGGATAGGTCATAGTGGTACGCAGGTAACGCAGTTCTGTGTTGCCAACCATTTTTTTTTCTTCTTTTTAAAATTACTTCTCTACTACTGGATGTACCTATAGTATACTAGCATTTAGGTACTTGGACAGATAATAGAGGTACTCCGGGGATCACAGGCTCCGATGTTGGAGTGTTGCCAACAGATTTTTAAAAAATTCAATATTTCAAATTACTCCCATACCGTTGGACGTGTACGCATCAAATTTGGCATTAAGGACTGGGACAGGTCATGTAGGTATTCCACACACCGTAGCTGTCAGTGTCCCCAACAGTTTATTCCCCCCCCCCCCCCTTATCAGCTAATATTAAAGAAACTGAAATAATTCATAACTATAAATTAGAAACCAAGAACACCTTCACTGGAACATACTACATACTAGAAAGGAAGGGAGAATAAAATCAGGATATCGGAGTACTTATAGTAACTAACACAGGTTATCTAAAATTATGTTATTACGAAAATAACCTAAAGGTTTAAAACATAGAGTTAGAAAGAAAATAGAGAGAACATACATGACGTCACATAAAGCCAAATTCCGGTTCATCGGCAGCCATATTGTGTGGCCCCATTAGAGTCCCTCTATACCGAGTACTGTGAGGATTGCCTTTTTCGGTAGGAGGATGAGTGCACCGCAGAGAGGCAATACTCGGAAAAGAGGGTCTCTAAATATGGGGCCAGTTAATATGGCCGAAATGTCTCGTCCCTTCCGTCCATTCGCCTCTCCCACGGTTCCCTCTATTTATATTCCTAACTCTATGATTTGACCCATTCCAACAAAGAAGAATAGAAAGAAAATAGAATGAAATTAACATGCGTTAAATAGTCTGTTTTTGTGAATTATTCTAAACATTAAGAAAACAACTTCTAATTTCTTAATGTATTGTAGGGAAGTTGAAATAATGGTTCACTGACGTGTTTTGGTTATCTACACCAATTTCATATCGATATAAAAACTCGTACCAGTTGACAAATATTCATCATTTCTTTAATCTTGAATTTTGTTTCGAAATTATAGGTACGCTGGTGAAATGCACGCTGTATTCTACAAGAAGAATTATGGTTCACTTCAGAATGCGATGAGAAGGTCTGATGGTATTGCAGTTGTTACCTATTTTCTGTCGGTATGTGAGAATCTTATATATTATGATTTTAATGACGTAAGATGGTGTAAATCAACAAGGCTCTCTTCTTTATATCACTTCAAAATGTTTAATAAGGGAAAAGAGTATTCATCTGCTATTACCTCTAAAGTCATTTCAAGTTTGTCCCAATGACTGGCATAATTATTACACTTTTTCTTACATCTTTATTTTGTCTTATAAGAATTTTCTACTACTACGGTAATTAGTAAGAAAGCTTTTTATAATTTTTGCGTGTTAGAAAAGATCTTAATAGTCTATGTTAGGTACTTTTTATATTATCCTCCGTAATTGCAACAAGAAATACTCACTACTTCCATAAGGTTTAGATTTTAGTATCTGTTGTGGGCTCAGTTTCTTTTTAAACTTGAATATATTATTATTAATACACGTCACGTTGCTATCGTAGAGAATATTTGTAGTTTTCTGTCAAGGAATCAATTGCCGTATTGTTTTCGTATCTTTAGAGGATTAAGGTATCGTCAACATATCATAATGAAGGTCTTATATACCATGTCAAGACAAGACATTGCTGCTCCTTTTTATTTTACCTTCCAATATTGCATGATTTTTCTAACACTTAGTTGTATTTGCTATATTTCGTATACTATTGCTTAACTATCGTTTCCCTGTTTGTTTATATATCTTGTATAATAGTAAAATAAAATTGCATTAACAAATACTTTAGAAAACACTTCATTCAAAAATACGCCTATTGAAACGTTTTCTTATTTCGCTGCTTTAACTCCATGGTCAAAAATGTAAGAAAGAAAGATTTTTCACGTGATTGACAACTGTAGCGCTCAAATTCTTCTTCCAGGAAATTCTTTAGCCCCAAAATGAGATATACGTCGATATGTAAAATGCTTTATGCTTATTCCGTCCCCTACGATGTCTACCAGCATTGCAGATGTTAACCTCTCATTCACAATGTCATTAGCGCAAGGGCGTGTAACTTAGGTACTTCCTGCAAATGTCTCGTCAAGTATTTTGAACCATCATCTTTTGTAGGAAGCATAAGGAAGAAATGGGTTCCTAATCCCAGCTCAAGATGATGATACTTCAGAATCACCGAAACTTCGGACAATAATTCTTCGGGGAACATTTGTAAAAAGTACTTATTTGATAATTTCATCTTACACTACAAACATAATCGTCACACTTCCAACGTGATATAGTTGATAATAGGCCTACATAATATGCAATCCCTAAGAAGGAAAACCAACTGGACCCCTACCCCACCCCGAAACCTCAGAAGTCAGTGGCCATGGTTACTTTTCCGCAGCTAACAAAAGAAATGCTCTATCACCGAACACACGTAGCCACATAACACTACGTGTCCTTTGATCTTTGTGTCGCTATGGTTCACATCCCACTTCGAAGAACTAATACATCAACACGTGTCTTCTACAACGAAGCCTTCATTCAATGTTTAGAGAACGAAAATGAATCCCGACCTGAACCCTGTGGAATAATTCCTTACAACAAAACGCACCTCTTTCTTCTCCTCTTTTCTTCCGATATTACTTTTCCAGCTTATTTCCGTCTGGCCCATGGGCTCTTATTATTACGACTTATTTAAGTTCGGTACCCATTGTCATGATACTCTAAGTTTATCATCATTCTAAGCCATTCGTCAATACTGGTTGATCTAATTCTTTACTCGTTAGTTTCAGTTTTATTTCTCTAACTTACTATTTCACTCTTTTTTCTGCCTCACTCAGTTTAGAAGACAAAGTATCTCATATTTTTCTAAATACTTACTGTGAATTGGAGAGTACAGGGAAAGAAGTTTATGTCATTTTGTTTTTTAACGAAAATGAGTTTGCACCCCCTAACAAGTAGTAAATAATAACAGCTAACCATTAGGAAAATTACAGTCCAAACGCGCAAATAGTCCACAAGTTTCAGGAGATTTTAGAAAATTAAATACATGGGAGTAAATGGGAGATTTACACTTTAAAATACGTTTACGAGAAATCACCTTTTTGAAATCACCTTGCGTGTAGAAAAGGTGTGTACAAATCACCTTGCCCCTTCTTTCCCTGTACTCATCAATTGTCTTTATGCTACGAAGGCTTCCCATGATGGATTTATTTATTTATTGCGTTCCTTAGACCAATACATTGTACTCATTTGCACCTATGGTATAGAACATGTCGATTTTTTAGATATATGTTGAAAACTATTCATTAGTAGTTTCCCGTATCCCATAGGAAGACAATTTCGATAAAAGTAGTGAATGGTTAACACAATCAAAGGCTTTGCTTAAATCACAACACATTGAAAATGGATATGATTTTTTGTCAATAGCTGATACTATTTCTTGTATGTAATTTAAGATAGTAGTTGAGAGTCCATACTTCATGCTTATTGTCACTGTCTGAAAGGTCTTTGTATCTTTGGTTTGTGCTCATGGAAATAATACCCCCAAATGCAAAGTGCTTATTATTTTCATTGAAAGTTTGAAAAGATATTTACCGTCTTGATGGTTGATATTTCCATTTATATCGGATTTGTTGGTTCTATAGAATATCCTTATCAAGTTTTTTTAATTTCTTAAAAAATCTTCCAGATCTTATTTATTTCATATAAGATATATATATTTTACCAGCAATATAGGAAATTAGACATTCTATACAATGCCGAATAAAGTGTGAAATGAAGAAATGAATCTAACCTAACCTACCTAATCTAACTTAACCTAACCTAACATAGAACGAAAAGATTCTCCATATAATAATATTTTGCCTAAGAACATCGGGCATTATTTAGAATGCCTGATTTAATACATTGCCGATAGCATACACTAACATAGCTGAAGGAGAAATTAAAAAAAAAAAAAATTAATCTGCTTAAAATGAAAGAAAAATTATAATAGAAAATTTCTAGTTGAAAATAATATTCTGTTGAAAATATTTACTTAAAATAATATTTAAAAGAAAAACCTATGTAAACATAATATTGTATTTAAAGTTTATATGTATTTGTTTTTAATTTAAAAATAATACTAATGCTGACATATGTACTGTCAGTGCGTATTAGTATTGACATGTAGATGTTGATAAAATTGAGTTTCATTTTCATTTACTTCGAGATTTTCGTTTTCAGCTTTCAACACACCCGAACCTTGATATCCAACGGATAGTCGATGCTGTCAGATTGGTTCGAGATGTCGATCAAAGAGCAAACATCACCGTATTTGCTCTGGATGAAATAGCACCAATCTTTAATGATAATTATGTGACGTACGAAGGGTCTTTGACAACTCCACCGTGTAGTGAAGTGGTTACGTTTATAATTTATCTAGATCCTCTGACTATAACTCCAGAACAGGTAAGAATTTTCGTGTCAGTTTTATTTTTCTTTATTATTATTTAGTAGTGATTTCTAGTTCTAAACGAACACTAACTCCTAAAAATATTGAGCCCAACTCTTGATCAGGTTCGAATCCAAGGCAGACTACTAGTATATTGACAACCATTATGCTCTTTCTCCCCACAGTATATGACCGCTTGTCATATCAAAAGCAGTGAAATGCAACCAAAACTCACCCCGGAATCGAACCCTAACATCCCGGTATGAGATCCAACGCTCTACCAGATACGCTACCAAGACAGCTAACAACAAACGCTTTTTTTAAAAAAAAAATCTTTATCGTCCTGCTTTTGAAAGGCCAAGTAATTGACAATATCTCATAGATAAGATTTTGCGGGATAGAAAACAAGCAGTTTCTCTACGTAACACAAATCTGTTAACACTTTATTGTTGTTACATTTAGAATAATTTTAAACTTCATTTTGATATTAACAATTGTAACAACTGTCTATATTTAACTAATTCCTTTATATCTTACTTAAGACACACATTTTATAATGAACGTAATATATGTACCTGCAAGCTTTTTTTTTTAACAGGTCAAAAGTAGCCACTCGAGTATCAAATTGTCCATATTATATTGTTTAGATCAGAAGTAAAAAAAAAGAAACTTGAACAGTAGATGCTGCAAAGAGGTTTAGAAATTAATAGTAAGAATATTTTTGTGTTATTATAGATTCGGATTTGTCCTCGAATGAGTTCTTTGCATAGGTTAATTGAAGATAAACACTAAAATACTTTTCATAAAGATGGAAATATGTTAAAACATCTTTTATTGTCCAAGATTCACTTTTTATTCGTCTATTTAAATTTTACCAAGAAGTTCCTATTGGACAAGATATTCAAGAATAATCAATCCCAGAAAAGACTCATGGAGAGTCGATCCTAGACAAAGAAAGAAGACTCAATCCTAGAGACCTTAAAAAAATGGAGATGATAGATATTCCCTTGATAGTTATTCATCTGACGAGCAAAAGTCATTGATCAATAAAAGCGCTCTATGCACTGTAACTATGACAACCAATAAGTAAACAATTAACAATAAATTTACAACTCCAAGATGTTTTCAAAAGTACTTGAAGAGAAATTAGAGGTCAATGTACTTCAAATCTCTACTCTGATGAGAATTAACGTTCAGCTATAATTTATCTTAAAATTTGAGATTAAAAGAATGAATGCAAGTTAAATATTGGCTTACATACAAGACATTTCCTGATACTATTTGATTAAAAATAAATGACATTGTAATGACTCCTTACATCGAATACTACTATTTTATTTCAGTAATCCTGCATTTATCTTGCTTATCAATTTTTCAGCTGGGACAATTTCGTACAGTGAGAAGCAAAGAAGGGGACACCGTCTTAGCGAACTATAGACCTGTTCAAAAATTAAATGGTCGCCAAATAGCTTACGTACGCTAGAAATCATTTATACTTACTGCTACCAACATTTCCAATGCGTCTAAATCAAGCTATTGGACTTGGACTACAGCAGCATACATATCACACTTCTTCTCCAGATCATAAGCAAGCAAGACCATCATAGTTCTCATCAATATTGTTATATCGACGACGGCAGATCTCATTACATCAAATTTGAACCTTCTTCGTTTGCCGAAGTGGCCATTGTATAAAGTGTTATTAGGAAATGAACTGATAAAGGGGGTAGTAATCTCCTTATAAAATAGTTACAACTTGGTTGGGAAACTAGTTTCGTGAAAAGAAAACAGTACACCTCCCAATCTATGCATAAATATTCAGGGATGCCCATAGGTATGACATGAAAACAATCGTCCTGACAAAACATGTAACAGTGTGTCAGATTGTGATTGTGTGTGACAACTTCGTCAAATCCACGAGGTAGGAAATAATACTATGTTATAAAATTTACACATAAATGGAGGTACTTTCTAGTTTGCGTAGGGTAGCATAATGGAACGTGCTTTGTATACGGTAACTTTATGGAAAGTGCTTTGCATAAGTTAGCATAATGGAACATGCTTTTGGAAAGGCAAGCATAATGTGCATGTTGCTCGCCATTACAACGATAAGGCGTAATTTGGATTATGTTGAACACTATGAGTAAACGAACGTAAGAAATCAAAGTTTCTGAAACTATACACTAAATTTAAATAATGTAGTGTTTTCACGGGATTATGCGGATATTCCACGTGAGTAAAGCGAGTAAACAAAAAAAAAAAAAAAAAAAAAAAAAAATACTTTTTCTTTTTTGAAATTAAAAAAAAACAGTATTAATAAAAAAGAGAAAAATGAGGGTTTTTA
>JAGDQP010005275.1:43552-56278 GCA_022664845.1 Lepisma saccharinum
AAAAAAAAAAAAAAAAAAAAAAAAAAACAGTCATTATCTGTTGTCAGAATTAAGAAATACTGTATTAATACATAAGCTAGATGAGTGATTTTGAATGTAAATTTCTAGCTAAACCATAAGGGTTTACTCTATAATTGTTCCATGAACCTCAGTGACAACCCAACTGTTGCTAAGAACACAGACTTTGACTGATTTAGTGTATTATTAATAAAAAGAATTAAACACCAAAAGAATTAATAATTCACAATATTTCTTACAGTCCACTGGACTTTAAAGGGTGAAACTCACTAATAGAGATATTAGGAGAGTGTGATCGAGAGCAAAGTATTTAGTCCTTAACGTGTTCTACTGCAGTTGTGTTCTTTATATTTTATTTTACGCAGATAATGTAATCTAAATGACCATTGATTTAGTATTTGTTTGTAGACGTTGTAAGCATGTTCCTTGTAGGCTGGTAATTATGACACATAAATTTTATTTTAATTGCCTCCAATCTCTTATTTACTATTTTGTCAATTCCTGAACCTTGTTGTTCCTTGAGAATGGACTCAAAATGTATCCGAAAGCTTGGATTTTTTTTCACCAAGCGAGAAATCATCAATTGTTCAAAAGGAAGCCCTACGATTATATCATGACCCATCCATGTCACGTAATTTTACTTGTTGTATATATATATATATATATATATTTCGTTTAATTTCTTTAAATTAATTTCATCCATTAAATCATACATGATAAAACTGTGAAACGTATGTATCTTCGTGACTTAACATGAAAAGTAACATTATCATTGAAAAAAAATATACTTTAACTGTTTATTATAAAGCATTCTTTTCCTTTTTGCTTTCGTTTTCAGTGACCAAGATTGTAACAAAGCATTACCCAAGTATTCTTAACTACCCAAAAATATTTTACTCCATGAATTTTACTTTAGAATGAAGACAAAAGTATGAACACGACCTTCGAATCACATTAATTATCCTCTGCAGATATAATATAACAATTTGAGTTAGTAATTGCTCTGATTCACTGTTTCAATGGTTACAACATAAGGTTAATAACGTATGCATATATAATAGAAATGTATATTTCAATAAAAGTTAATGAGACTTGTTTTATCCAGTGTTGACGCAAAATTTTATTGTATATAATATTTTTTGTTGGAACTAAGTGAATAACAATATCTAACCTAGAACACGGAGATACTGACGCTAAACTAAGTATAAAGTATTGTTTATTTTTATAAATTATGAATATTGCCTTCTTATTTATTTCTTAAGTCCAGTGTTTAAGTTTTTATTGGTTTTGAAATATCTGAGTTTTAAGTACAATATTTTAGCAATCGCAACTTGTGCATTCATAAACTGACCAAGACGCATCGGGTCGGTCTTCTATTTGTTCAATTCTGTAAAAGTTACTTGCAATATCCAAGATATTTATTATATTAGTTTTGCTTTGAGAAACCTAATTTACCTATGGGAAGAAAGTAAGATGTATCTGGTAGTCGGTCGAGATGAATTGTAAGATTTTAATTATTGTCATGCACTGAGTTAATAGTGGTTGTTGTTTCTCTCTATAGGTCTGTGGTTTTACTTTGTTTTCAAGTGATATGTAAAATTAATGATACCTAAATGTTTTCATATTTTTTGTTATCGTATGAGTTCTTGAATGTTCTGTCTTAAATCAATGTAATGTTCAGGAAATAATATTTTAACAATGAAATTTGTAACGTACCTGAGAAGTTTGGATCTTGACTGTTACCTGCTCACCACTATTTTGGTCGAGATTAGGTTAGGTTAGGTGAAGCTAGGTCCGTTTATTTGCTCGCAATTAAATCAAGAAGGTGAGGTTGGTTCAACTGAGGAGGGAATAATTTATACAAGCCGTTTATAAATATTCTACTCTACCTGACCTAACCTTCTCGACAAAAATAGTGATGGCACATAACAGGAAAAATCCAGAAATTTTAGCTCTGAATAATGTTGCTCTCTTATTTTTCTTTTAAAAGAGAACTTTCCTTGTTATGTAAAGTAATCAAAAGTTTCCCATTGTCGTATATTTTCTGTAGGAAATAAATTACTATGAAATACATTTACATATGTTTTCAAGGATAAGATGTGATTTTTATTTGCAGCCTTGTTTTTCTATAATTTCTATTTTGTTTTTCGAATTGAAGTGGAATAAAATATAGGAGAAATAATTTAGTTCTTGTATCTGTGTGATTTCGTTATATGGAAGATTAGTGATAAGATTCAGGCATCAGGCTGGTGTGCACAAGAAATGTACGTGTTCTAACTATATTTACGAAAATATGATTGACAATTGATATAAAACCAAAACATTTAGTCTGCCTTCACACCGCAGGACTTCAAAGAAAGGTACCTGGAAAATTAGAAATGGTCCCCATCAGCAGTAACTCTCGGGCAGACTATGGATTCCACGGTGGTAAAACTCAGCGGAACGTGAACCAAACAAGTTATCGAGTGCGTATATTACCTCGTCGAGGTGTTCGAAATCGTCGTTCTCACAGATGCTTGTCTAACGAATATAACAATGGTAATTGAAAGGTGCAATGTCAGGGGAATATGCGGGATGTATTAGTGTTTCCCAACCAAATCAGATAATGGGGTCAAGAGTGACCTTACCAACATGTGGCTTCGCGTTGTCCTGCAACAGAATGACACGTCTGTAAGTCACCAGCGTTGGCTCCACACTTTTCAGTATTTCATGTACACGTTCCAATTGCTTCGAGCACACAGATACATTAATTGTCCCTATGCCAATAAGTTGTGCGAACGACGCCGGCCTGCCCGACTTATAGGTCGGTGCCGATCTTTCCCCAACTATTTCCCAACGGCGGCCCGATCAAAATCACAATTTTGGTCGGCATTTGGTTTGCTGGGTAACGTCCTTTCGTTTAGCTGTATTGATTACTACCATCCGGCTACAAGAGGAAAACCTCACTAACACGTGACCTTCCTCTTCTTTGGCTCACCTGTGAACGTACGGTGTTGGGAGCGAATACAGTCCAACCACGTTAACACCGGACACAACTTTATTGGTTACCTTTGTACATTATAAATTCCTCTAGGTTCCTCAGCACAAAACAGAGAATTTCGGGAAAATATTTACAAAAGTATAAAATAAAGAGTTTTATTTTTATAAACTAGTAGTTGATAGATTATACAATATTGAAATAAGTGTTTATTTCCCTGGAGCTCGCTGGTAAAAATAAAATACCAAGTCTTCAGTTTTTGACATTTATATTGTGAACAAGTTTCATGAAATATAAAACACAAGCACAAATTAGCATCCAAAGATTCTTAGGGTGAATACACAGTATAGTACCCATATATATTTTATCTCGAAGGTTTTAAAGTACGTACATAGTAAAGAAAAATATATTTTTTTTTCAATCGGGTTTCTTAGTATTAAAATTATAATAAACTTAGATTTGTCATCAGAATTTTTATTTGCGTTTCACAAACATGAAATATTATCACAATAAATATAACTTACAGATATGTACATTTACATTACGAACTTATAACATTTTGTATTAAATCATATAACGTGATTTATACACCCGTACATATTGCAGATGCTGATGGACTAATAATCAGAATTTTAATTCTTCGTAGCATATGTACAATGTTTCTTTAAACAACATTTGATACTGTCGTATTTACAAAAACGTTCAGAGCGACATTTTTGGTTTTACAACTGAAAAATGATATTGTAAATATTTCATCAAATTTTGTTTCTTTTGGACAGAGGGTACACATATCACAGAAATGGCTAGGTGTTGATTTCTCTACGTTTTTGTAAGCTTAAGATTAAGTTCATAATTGGTCAAAAGCTTGTGAGAGCGAGTGTTGTGAAGTCGTTTTTCGTCGATTTTCTCAAATGTTGGGAACTTGGAGTCTCTTCCCTTTCCAACTCTAAACATAATGTAGTCCAAGCTACAGTAATGCATTCATACAACGACTATTGTTTCATTAACAAACTTTACATGGGATTCTGTAATTTAGATCAACAAGCCCTTAGCATCAAAGTTGCTAAGCAACATAATTCAAATATCAACACAATTAATTCTGTTACTATGAATCCAGATTCACTCCAAATTGTCAAGACCGTTCTTCTTGATCGTTGGAATAAAGTATTCACCAACACCTGAGACTTATAAAGAGCTTTGACAAATGAACGCATAATATTTAAATATAACTCTAAAATTGTCTGTTAACAGTTCCTTAGTGTCAATGGAAATCATTATTTTACTATTGAAGTACAATACAGACTACATACAGTCCGTGACGTTTGTCTGCTTTCGTATTGAAAAACCGACGGAGAGCATTTTATTTTACCCTGGTACATTTCTAACAATGAATTTATCGTATTTGTTGCACTATTCTGCCGTTAAGTTCTTGTAGTGGCCTGAAGTTGTGTGTTGTTGGCTTTCCTGAATGGCCTTTCAGCTTACGAAATTGGCTCACCTGTAGTGATAAAAAAAGATAAGATTTACTCGAACACTATAATGTTTTTGTGTTACTGACAGCATACGGATTAACACTTCTTATTGATTTTCTCCTGTGGTGATACCAAAACCTTACGTACGGTACTTTTTGGGATAAACTTTACTTTGTGACCCTCATCTTCCGCCAGTTATTGACCCATATATATGCTCTAGGCACCTATACCGCTAATTCCTTTGTAAATAATTATAATAGACACTTCTATAAACACCTAGCAACAGCCAGCAATACAAAAAGTTGTACGAAAAGCCATGCATAAATCAAATTCGAATGGATCAACACCACAAATAGTACACCACAACATACGGAAGAATACTATTCCCGTCAATTCGTGCTATGAATGGTATGTATCAGACACAGAAATCACGGACACAATGCCAAGTACGAAGACGGGTTAGCTAAAGGTAAGTTAGATTTTTTTTCATTATACGCTATGCACATGACATTTAGTACTCACACAATGTGCTCGCCTCCAACGTACAAGTAGCTAAATAGTTCCAAGTACTTTTCGCTCTCTCATTCTCATTTTACAGTTCTTTAACTCGAAACTTATATTTTGCGGTTAAACACTTCTATCCACGTTAAATTTTTCATGTAAATTTTACATTTTTGGCGACCATAAAATAAAGTTAACCCTACTTTTGTACTGGTGTTCGAACATGTTCCAATCGAATTTTCATTTTCTTCTCCTTGAATTATATCCATACCAGTGTCGTTACTTTTTATATTTTTGGGTTGACTATAGTAGTGACTGACCAATTTTTAGAAATTTACAGAATGAATTGAGATGATGTGTGTGATGTTTGTGAGTAATTGGGAGCAAAATAGTAATGAGCGTAACATTATAAGTGAGTAATAATATTGTTGTAGTTTGTTTTTAAGAAGTTTTAGGACGCACTGCATGTTGTGGAGGAAGGAACTATTTTGCGTAGAGTTACAGTTGTTGTCATGTGGAAGGCGGTAAGGCAGTGTTGAAATGGCGCGTCTTTATGATGGTTATGACATTTCTTGTATTAGTGTTATTGAATCGTATAGAAATGACGAGGGAAAGTGCATTTTGAAGGTTATTTAGCAGAGTATTTATGTAAGGAAAGGAAAAGGCCCCGAAACAATTTACACGACTTTCTATGGAAAATTAGGAGAGTTAACACGCATGTGTGCTGAAGGTAAGTGTGAATACGTGTCAAAATACATTTTGTAAAGATAAATGACTGCACCTAACCTTACCTAACCTCCACGTTCATATGTTGAGTAATTTAAGATAATTTACGAAAAATGCAAAGAAGGAATTATTAATAATAAATGTGAACATATAAAAATATATTTTGTTAAGATACATGACCACATCTAACGTCCACGTCCGTATGGTCACTAATTTAAGATAATCTACGAAAAGTGCAAGAAAACAATTGCGTAAACCGCTCGCCTCCTATGAACATGTAATATGTGTGTTTTAAGTGATTTTAGTTTGGTTTTAGTAATTTTAAAATTGGTCCGTCACTACTATAGTAATGCCATATTTTTACTGTACGTACTTTGCTACGTTGCCACCTGTATTACTAGGTTCAGGAATTTATTGGCAATATTTTTCTTGAATTTTGCATAACTGGCTTTATAACTGTGCTTTTCAACCTTTTAATACTCACAGACCGGCAAACTACAGGAAAGAAGTTTCAAGGACCGGTAAGATGCCAGTAAGTTGGAAGTTTATTTGACTTTCATAAGTTGCCAGCACACCTTAAGATTTTAATTGTTTTATAAAAGAAATATAAACTTTAATCTCAATTTTAGACGGTCGAAATATGCAAACTGAGTTTTGATAATTAATTAAAGTATTAATTTACCGAGGACCTGTACAATAGTTTCGCGGACAGGCGGTTAGAAACCACTACCTTATACATTCGTTCTTGAAAATATTTTCGTTACAGTAATAATAATAATAACACTGATACGCAAGGTTTTGTTGTTTTCAAGTGAAGAGGTGTATCTGAATGGATTTTGTCCACAGATTTCGAAAATGACTTTCAAAATGTCGTATCACGTCAGGTTTTTCCACAAATCACGAAAATGTCAAAATTGAAAAAAGCGTCTGTTTTTCACCTTTTGACGCCGGCCAGTGAATTTACACCTTGACGTTGTCATCCCTGGCGCCCCTCCTAATTCTTTCAGAAACGTGAACGATCCTTTGTTGGAAATCTAATAGAACGGGGAATGCAACGAGGTATGTTTGGTACCCCTGGCCTCCCATTCGGAGAAGAAGAAGAAAAAAGCGACAAATTTGTAAAAAAAATGTCATTTCTTTGAGATTTCGGCCATGCTGACAACACTGTTAGAAATCCCACGCTGGTAAAAAAAAAGTCATACGAGTGCCTCACATAGTCATACCAACCATATACAAAAATGAAAGCCGTAGCTGTAATAGGAAGCGAGAAAAAAATGCAAAGTGCAACCACCCAGTATAAAATTTATATTTTGCTTCGTAAACATTCACGTTGTCTACCCTGGCACTCCCACCCCAAATTGGCACAGAGACATGAACGACCCCTTGTTGGGAATGCAACGAGGTATACTTCGCACTTATAGAAAAAAAGGTAAGATGAAAGAGGAGAAAAAGAGAATAATGAGAAGATAAACATAAATGCATAGTATAAAACATACATACCTAACATTCATCACTGGGCTCTCCTTGAAACTTCCTCTTTTTCGATTTTCGTTGGTGTTCTTCCGTACAGTCTCTTTTTAACATCCAGCAATAGTCGGCCATCATATGGACAGTCCACCTTCCTTGGTATCTCTTTCCCTTCACTTTAATGTCCTGATGGAAACGCTCTCCATGTTCTTCCGTAAAATCACCAAGATTGTCAGGAAAGTAATTGAGATGAGCATGAAGAAAATGAACTTTGACGCTCATGTTACAGCCAAGCAATTTAAAAGATTCCAACATCTCGTCGATTAAAACGCTGTAATTTGCAGCCTTCTTGTTCCCCAAAAAGTTTTGTACCCCATTTCTGAACGCAGTCGATGCTTGCAATTCGGTCTCACTCATACTTGCCTCAAATGTGTTGTCCGCCATCAATTTTCGGATTTGTGGGCCTGTGAAAATTCCAGCTTTGGTTTTTTCTGACGTGATAGATGGAAATTTATCAGCAAGGTACTGAAAGCATTTACTATCTCTGCTTAAAGCTGTCACGAATTGCTTCATGAAACCTAGTTTGATATGTAACGGTGGCAACAGTATTTTCGAGGGATCAACCTATGACCGCTGGGTTCTCTGACAGGTTATGACGGCCACTGAGAATGTTTAACGGTAACACTATTCCTGTCCGAACGCCAGGTACAGAATAGACACGGTCTACTGGACTGGGAAGATATCCTATGTCCTGCCAAGCCTCCTTCTGGACCAAATGGGCCGTGACGAGTACGGAGCGAATTGGGTACAGATTAGGACAGTGAGACGTGATGAAAATAAAACAGTTGTGGAGCAGAAGCTACGTTTGTACCTCGAAAAGCTACGTTCCCAACACCTTCAATGAAAAATAGCAATTAGACGACCTGATGACGTCGACAACTGTGAGTGCGAAAGTACTTACTTCCTCAAAAGAACGGAAATGCACGACAAAACGTCCCGCAGCGATAATTCGGAAACAAGATACTCGTACACAATTCACGCTGCTGAAAAGGAAGCGGATTAGACATGTAAATGCGACTATTCTAGTTAGAATGACAATATTTAGCAGGTTGGAATACCTTATTGCTACGTTTGTATAGCGAATTGTAAGACAATGAAGTATGCCTTATTGAATAAGATTTCTATGTTACTTTTATTCTCTTATAAAACTTCATCACATTGAATTGATAAGCGTTTTAGTATAAAAATATATTCGTGAGGTTAATTGACTGCGAAGTTAGTTTGAGAACTATGTTTTACAGTTTCAAATATGGATTCCTCTTTTGTGGAAAAACTTCAAACTTTCATACATACTGGTAACATTAACATATTTTGACAAGCATTCCAATGTTACTCATTCTATGGACACATACACATAAGGCTTTACGTACGAAACATTAAATTCAATACAATCATAAATATCAACTGAAATTAATATGGCAAGGAGTGCTCCAACACGCGTGAAACTGACATTTGAAAAAAATTACATGCGTTAAATAGTCACATGCCATATATAGCACCCGAAATTCTGAACTTCTTTCTTAACTTGTTAGAATATAAACTATAGATTTCTTCAATATACTTAAAAATAACTAAATGACTTGAAACAAATCTAGTGCCCAGAATGAATGGCAAGCTCTAAAGCTCCTTACCCTTTCTCGTTCTTTCAACTCAAATGACTCTAAAGAATTTTTTTTTTTCTCTCAAATGAAGTGGAACCAAATCTCAAATAACCTCCTTGAACTAGCACAGACCTGAATCACCGGAAGAGTCATGCAAAAGGACAGGTGACGACCTAGTAAGGAATATCTGACAACCACTGAGACTGGCTAACGCCTTCAACTCCTAAATTCAAACCAATAAGACCTAAAACAACCCGTTCGTCAGCAACGCTATCTCATGGGACAACACTGGGCTTTGTCTATATTCTACTTCGAGATATGAAGAATGTACTGCGACGATTAACATTAAAACAGCTTGATATACACCTTACTAGTGTTATTTCGTGTAACGTTTGCCTCTGACATAGGGCAATATGACAAACAGTGTTGTTTAGAATAACCACGTTTCTATTAAGAGAACACCTGATACATTGACAATGGAGTCAATCTGGTCAATATAATTATCATTTACATACTACTCGAACACTCACTATTTACATTCTTTGCTGTGACCTCGTCGAAAACTGAGGCTCTTGAAATATTAACACCTTTTAATGTCAGAATCATGAAATATTCGGGATTGATCTTCTATGTACTATATTTTATTTTTTCTTCTTTTTTTTTTTTTACTTCGCAACCTTTGTGTTACAAGAACTACGCTCAATGAAGCGTCTCGACATAAAATGGGAATTGGTTACATGGAATACCTCGCTGCGGCTAACAAATTTCTCTCAGACCGAACGTGACCGGGTCTGCATACTACAGCCTGTTATAAATGCCAACACTAATCAAGGACAATGCACTTCAAACTTGCACAACAGTTCTTCCACGTTTTCAAACCACTATGGCTTAGTATAACAACATTCGTTTCTAAGCCTGGACCACTCCACTGAATGGCAATATACGGAACGCGATCCCTTTCATATAGGTTAGGTCACCAGGTTAGCTTGCACTGTTTTCGTCTCGCAACTATATCACAGCTTGTAAGATGATCAGATTATCTGTTCCCCACTTCGTGGTTCGCCGACCAAACAGATCCAGGCTTCACTGGCACCGGTGAATAGGTAATTATTCGATACACAAATACTTCGTCCTACTCCCGATTGTAGGCATCCTACTTTACATATATGTTGGAAAAGGTGTGAAGCACATCAAATAGCTTCCGTGAGGATGAGACTGTTGCTACACGGCAGATTCGTTTTCCCATACAACTACCGCTCGCTGCCTAACCCACATCAGGATATGTTGATGTTCCCTTGTATTACTTTGCACCAACCAACTGACTGATTATGAACTGCTGAAGAATTGGCCAGTATTTAAGAGTGCTAGCCAACAATTTAAAACGATCTCCAAACTAGACTCCAACACCGCAACTACTTGCTGTGAAACTTAACGACGACTACTTCAAAAAAAATAAACTTGGGTTACCTGTCATCACCGCTCGTTTAAGTCCCTTATTTAATCAGCTCTTCCTTGGGCGTAACTTACTTTGCAAGCACTCCCACTAACTATGCAGCAAAGGGATTCTAATAATCTACGATGCTATAATGAGAACAACGTGTTTCGGCTCGTAGCACATGTACCTTACCGTCGTTATGACCAACCACCGACACGATACATCTTCTCTGGTATACTCCTTGTCTCTCAGAGCGCTTCGGTTATTCGATTAAGTCCGTCGACATTTTGCACCGTATCGGTTCTTTATTTACATAAATCGTCAGTGCAACGACACTTTTTGCCACTCATATTTCGTTGTCTTTGTTATGCAAATTACTTTCCGTAACATGGCGATTCATGTCCTACTGATGATCTGATTGATCGAACTAGTCGATCGAGGAAAATGTTCGACTTTGGCTAACTATCGATTCTCTTACTTCCGCTCAGGCGGCTGACGTCACTCACAAGCGAGCAATCGCGTACGAGGAAAACTACCGAAATAAGATATTCATTTTCTGTTTGCATACGTTCGGTGTACAAATTGAGGTTAATATATATATATTTTTAAAAGTCACTGATCCTAGGCACCATGCCCCAGGTGCAGGAATCCCATCCTGTTATAAACCAATGGAAGTGAAACAATGTTCTTTTTGCCAGGTATGAAGCTACTTCTGACTGGCCACTGCTTCCGAACCCAATGTTCAGTTTTTGCTCTGGAGTCCCACTCACACAAAAGCAAGGATATTTTGTGTAGCCTGCTTGTTGGCCGAGCAATATTCCAATGACTTTGAAATCCCCGCACAAAGAGCACTCATAACGCTTGTACTGCACCTTTGCCAGCAGAAATTGAAGGCTTTCGTATGTATTGTTCATAGTCACTGAATGTGCTATTGGAATAGACGGATGGACGGTAGTGTTGTGTAATAAAACACCTTTTAAGCTGGATTTGCTGGAATCTATGAAAAGCCTCCATTCTCCTGAATTGTAAGTGATGTTGTAGAATTTCATGTCTCGACAATATACTAAACCACCTTCCTCTGCAAACAGCGGAACTAATTCTGCCTCTCGGTGTCTGTACCAGGAAAATCTCGTATTCGTACTCAATATTTTTTTTTCATGCAGTCGCGATCCTAACAATTCTGCTGCGTCTTTAGGTAAATTAAGATCACGCGCCAAATCATTAATTCATCCTGGGTCAAGGGCAAGGGCACTCTGGTTTCAGCCACACTGTCTGGTTGGTACGTCTCATCATGTGTATCACTGTCTGATCCTGTCTCGGTTGGGGGAATGATGTTGGACGGGGATGGCACAGGTATGGATTCAGTATGGGGCACTGGTCTCATAGCAGATGCAAGATTCGGATACACAATGTTACCCTTGCTTGTCTTGGTATGTCCCACGATCTGTACTGTGCAGAAGTAGCAGTCGTCACCGTAATTTCGTGGTTCACGCCACACCATGGGTACACCAAACGGCATTGATTCACGTTTCCCACTTTTCCAACTCCTCAACCCCTCCACACATGCACGACACACTTTATGATGAGCCCACACTTTGTCCTGATCGCCTAGTTTCACCCCGAAGTATTGCAAATAGGCATTTCTTGCGAAAGGCGTATTATTTTCCCTTTGATTTACTGTCGTATAACAGCCACATATATAGCAAAATAAGTCTGGATGGATGACGCCATTGCACACACAAATTCACACACTACGGACCGGACACATAGGTACAGCAATGCACCTGGCAACAGAACCTACCTTCTACTGACAAGTGCACGTTCTAGCCGGAGTGGTGCCACCTGTGACTTCTTGAAAGCTGGGTCGTTGGGGTTGATGAGTCATACTAATGTGCAATCTATCATTTTCTTCTTTTGTGAATGTGGTAACTCTAGCCGTGATAAGATTGGGTACTATTGTTGTAACAATCAGCGATATATTTATGCTTCTGTTTACACATTAATTCTAACAAGGTGTCGATCATGTCATTTTTGTATATGGTTGGTATGACTATGTGAGGCTATGACTTTTCTTTACCAGCGTAGGGTTACTAACAGTGTTGCCAGCGTGGCCGGAATTTCAAAGAAATGACATTTTTAAACACATTTTTTGATTTTCTTCTTCTTCTTCTCCGAATGGGGGGCCAGGGGTACCAAACATATCTCGTTGCATTCCCCGTTCTAGTAGATTTCCAACAAGGGATCGTTCATGTCTCTGCAAAAATTAGGAGAGACGCCAGGGACGACAACATCAAGGTGTTAATTCCCTGGCCGGCGTCTATAGGTGACAAAAATAAGCTTTTTTCAATTTTGACATTTTCGTGATTTGTGAAAAAACCTGACGTGATACGACATTTTGAAGGTCATTTTCGGAATCTGTGGACAAAATCGATTCGGATACACCTTTTTGTTTCAAAACAACAGAAAAAA
>JAGDQP010005275.1:56378-79439 GCA_022664845.1 Lepisma saccharinum
CGGATACACCTTTTTGTTTCAAAACAAGAGAAAAAAGTTGAAAAATTGCATATCAGTGTAATATAATAAAGTTACCTGGTAACTTGATATTGGAATTATTGTTTTTCTAACTATCCACTCTACGGTTTCAACGCAGGGTGGAGATGTCAAGGAGCCATTGTATGTCAAATAGTATTTGTTAAACGAAGGCATGAATTGATTTAGGAACATTGGTTCTATGTCCAATTCAGTGTCTACTTCAATGATTTTTCCCAAAGCATCGATTAGGATATCAAGATCTGTATTATTTTTTTCAGAAATCTGAAAGAGAAGAAAGAGTATTACTGAATCAGAATTTGGTTTACGGAATACATATTATCCACGTAAGACTTATGGTAAGTCTACATTAGGCCTTGTTGATCAACATGTTTGTGCGCGCAAGGATTATCTAAAGATTGTGACAATTGATAAACGGCACGCAAAAAATGTACAAAGTCAGTGCACATTTTTGTGCAGTAAACCAAAATAAACAATTTCATTCTTGTTAGGAAGTTTGAAGACAAGGAGAATACATATGCATCGTTACTTCTTCTTCTTCTTCTTCTTCTCTATGCATCGTTACTTGTTAAGCAAATTAATTTATTGAAGATTGTCACGGTCTTTAGATAATCCTCGCGCAGACAAACATGTTGATCAACAAGACCTAATGTAGACTTACCATTAAAATGTACACACATCAATGTTTTCACGAACAAAATGTGATATATTGTTCGTGAACAAAACTGAATAACCAGGAAAACCTTACTTGCTATCTAGGTGGTTTTGAAACCGACAAATAGATGGCGTAAGCTGCTGTCTGCCAGAATTATTTAATCTTACTAACATCTAAGAAACAGATGTTACGTTTTCTATTTTGATTCGAAATTCAGATACAAATAAATGATGCATTGTTATTACAGAACATCTACAATTAGTTATATCCCTTTCAGAGATTCTGCCAGGATTTTTACTTCCGGGGTAAAACCGAAATTGAAAGGCTTAGGAGGTTTAAATAGTTTTGCAGGGTGTCTATCGATTTTTAACGGTAAAAAGTTTTATGTTGGTAGGTGGGCTCGAGAATTGGGGTGACTTCCTTATTGGGGGTCTGGCAGAATTTCTTAATCCTTTTCGGGTGAACTTAGATTATTAGAACAGTTGAGCTAGAAAAGAACAACTGGCAATTACTTTAATATTCACAAAAGAAATATTATGAAACAGAAGAATCTATTTTCTTTTCAGTCTTTAGTTTTTAACGGGAAATTTACACTTAAACCTTACACTTTTATTTCACGTAGTTCCCATCAAGTAAAAATAATTGAACAGGGAAGTAAGGATTCTGCATAACCCCCCAAATTCTTGAACACAGACCATTAACTTTATTATTTTTTCGTTAAAAATCGATAAAAAAAACTATTCTAAACTACTATATTCTCCATTTTTTACTTTACACCTCCCAAACGGGAAATTCTGGAATTGATTGATATCCCAATTTAACAATAGCAGATGAACCGTCTGGTTAATATTAAAGATGGGTTGATACTAACATTTCTCGATACTTATTTCTGACCTTCAATAACTGAAACCCGATACTTTCCTCAACAATGTTCTAGATCATTAATAATTTTTATGATAATTAAAAGCAAATTTAAACATACAAATTTCCTATCCTTTAACTCCTTGACTTTATTAAAATATTGTCTTTTAAATATTTGTTATTTTACGCATTGTTGATTACTTTTTTTTTACATAATAGTAGAGGAAGTCTTTCTAAAATTTGAGACAATACTGCTAGCATTTCGTTCATTTTAAGGAGTATATCAAAATCATAGAGTTAGGAATATAAATAGAGGGAACCTTAGGCTGTTTCATTGGAGAGGGGAATGAAGCCAAGAGACGGAAGGGACGAGGCATTTCGGCCATATTAACTGGTCCCATATTTAGAGACCCTCTTTTCCGAGTATTACCTCTCGGAGGTGCACTCATCCTGCTATCGAAAAAGGCAATCCTCACAGTACTCGGTATCGAGGGACTCTAATGAGTCCACACAAGATGTCTGCCGATGAACCGTATTTTTGGCTTCATGTGATGTCATCTATGTTCTCTCTATTTTCTTCCTAACTCTATGATCAAAACAAAACAATAATATCACCATATTAACCTGCAAAAGCATTCAATAATTGAAAAGAATGGTATTGGGATTTGTTTGAAGAAACACGAGAATTTTCATTCTATCGTGATCAAGGCGAATTCCTCTTGTGTTACACATTATTCCTGCTGTGCTGAAACTTCTCTTGAAGAAGACTGTTGCCAGGTGGTATGCACAAATATTCCTTTGGTAATTTCCGCATTTTCGAATAATTTCTGTTTTTACTTTAGCACTTAAATCTCACGTGTCTGACTAAATCCTAGAAGCTAAAAGCATCCATTTGGAAATATCGTCATTGCATCCTTTTATAAAATGAAAGTGTTTTTCCTTTTTATTTTTGTGGCTAAAATACAAAGCCTTTCGGCAAAGTAGATTCAAAAACACGTGATTTTAAGAAACCATTATATGAAAGTTCTACGGTATTGCTTTGCAGAATTGAATTGAAAATAAAAGAGGCAAAAAACAACATATTAACAAGAAAATAATATTTGTCACTGATGTCTTTTCTATTCTCAGGCTTGAGATGCACAGAAGCCCTGAAAAATAAAAATTATCAATTTCAATAAGTAGTCCATTGATCTTTACGTTCAACCATGATTTTTTTCTCCTCAAAATCTCCTTCCTTTGAAGTCATTTTGTTTTGCAAACTTAAGACACTTTGACACTGACTGTGAGATGTAAACAATAATATTTCTACCACAAGATTATTTTCAGAGAAAGACAACAATGCAAAAAAATATAAAAGTATCGAGTTTATTATTTGAGGTATCGTTCGGCATCGATACCCTGCAAGTATCTGTGGTATCGAGAACTCATTTCTAGTTAATATTTAGGTCACAAAACATATTGAAGTTCACAATAGTGAACAACAACGTGGTACAAAATTGAGGAGGTGTATTCACAACAGTGAATATAACTTAATTCCCATATCCCATTGCGCTGTGATATCATTGGAAGAACTTGCACCATCAAACAAATACTAAGAAGTTAGAGCGGATTCCTTTGGAGTATCCAATAGTCGTGAACTTAGCGGTTGATCTTGGGAAATGAGAAATAGCAATCTTAAAGGACAAATAATTTATCACAGTACTTCAGACTGTAGGCCTACTTATTGTATAGAAAGCATTCTAAGCAATATTTATTTGTATACGAATTAAAATCCATGCAAAGCACATGTGAACATAACATAACAAGCATCAAGCTTTTACTAAGCTGTTTTTTAAGTATATATCAGTGATGTCACTCACATTCAGTCAATGAAGATTAAAATCCGGGAATGGGCTACCGGTTTTCATATATCTCATTTCAATGTTTAAGTTGGACCGTTGCACCCAGGGATAGCAGTTTTCTGGTAATTTTAAAAATAAGAACATTTCAAGAGTCTTGAAAAGTAGGGAGGACAGAATGACAAGATGAAAGACGACGACACGTCCTCCAAAAGGAGGACGGCTGGTTACTATGAGTTTCGATACTGTCCCGTACGCAAATTTTCATCAACTACTTTTTTGTATTATGAATTATTGGCGATTCGTGATTCGCTGCTTCCGTGGACCATCAGGTATCGGCGTGGCACGATTTTTTTTAGTTTCTCAACTAATACAAATACTTGTGACTAGCGACAGGAACGGCACATTGTAAAAACATAAGTTATTGAAATCGCGTGCAATAAAAAAATACCGAACCTGACTTACCTAACCTCCACATGCGTTTGTTCACTAATTTTATTAAATTTCCTAATGCATTTATATATAAAAAAGAAGTTATTTTAATTTAAAAATAACTAAAAAAAACTACACCAGGGTTCGAACCCATCTTCCTTGGATTAGCTTTCCTACAGTCTATCAATACGCTAAATTGGCAACTGGAAGCAATTGGTTGGAAGCAATATTTACCTTTAAGGAGTGATGCGCATGCGCGAGAATGGCTCAGCCTCGGGTGCTTATCCTGTCTCTAGTCGCAAGTATACAGATATAAGTTTGATCTCACTGCACCTCAGTGACTGTTTGAAAATAGAAGTAATGATCAATGAGAAAATATTCATATTAATATTTCTCTTACTCGGAAAAGTGAAGCTACCACTCTAAGTCCTGCAGGTTGGTGCCCTGCATCTTCCTTTGTACCATACTTAGTAGCCCAATGTACCATGTGCATTTCTAACGGGTATCTGTAAAACAGAATCATAAAACAATGGACATAAGAATATAATAGGACTAGTAACAAGACAAAATTTATGGGCCGGAAGTGCGCCTTGCCGCCATGTTGAATTGACCAAAACATTGCAACTGGCCATAAGAATAATATTAATTGAGCCACTTTTAATTACAAATTTTAAATTTATGTGAAATAATTTAAGGTATGTGAAGGTTGCGTCTGACCAAGCCGACCAAGAGGTACGTGTGAGGATAAACAGGTAAGCAATATTTAAGTTTTTTCTTCAATAATAATAGTGAAATAATATCAGGTTTCAAGATTTGAATGATTACTGCTCTTGAGAAGGAAGTGTATTGCAATAACACTTATTTTATAATAATTAGCAGTTAAGGACAAAGTTAGATAATTAAAATTTATTTGCACATTCACAATATCGTCTGCTTCCTTTCCAGGAAGTATGCGCGATCCGCCATGTTGGAATGACCAACTGCACTCTTAGCCGTCCCATTTTATAACATTGAGTGAATTGCTTTTTACTAGTCCTATTATATTCTTACGTCAATGCATAAAACAAAATAAATTCGATGTAAGTAAAGCTACATACAGAAAAGTAATAATCGTTTCAACTTGCTTTTCAACATAACTTACTTTAAAAAATAAAAGAGATAAGAACACTATATGTATTTGGGTTGGAATAATTAATTTTCCCTCGACATGAACCCTTTTACACTTTGTATAACACCATTAAGTCCAAACATAGCAGTACGTACCAGACTCACGTCATAGAAACACGAAACGTTTATGCTAAATATGATTTTTGATAGGATATATAAGAGTTGTTTCATTAATAAGAGGACTAACTTTGATTCTAGAAGTATTTTTACTTGACAAATTGTCCATGGTTGTAGAGACAATGGTCTCACAGATACACTAACCTGTCAGTCTCATTCCTCTAGAACTCTTTGTGCTGGCTGTAAAGCCATGAAGAAAATGCATTTTGTACTTCGACGTCCGACAGAAAGCGCTTCCCCTTATAAGCCCTCTTCATTGTACCGAACACGTAAAAATCACGGTGATAAGTCTCAACTGTAGGGAGGGCGCGTTAGCACATCGAAGCTGAATCGTCAGATTACTGGCAAGGTGTCAGCTGCTGTATGTTGTCTTGCATTGTCGTGCAAATGAACGATGCCTCGAGACAACATTCCATTCTTAGTCTTCCTCCCCAAATGATATTCGGATCTGGGTAGCGAATGGCGTTCTCTGTGGCGCCTTTCGGTAACCAATTGATGAGGATAGGTCCATGACGGTCAAATAAAAGGGTCAACATAACGTTTCCAACAATGGAGGAAGACCGCGAATTCTTGACCGGTGGTGAAGCAGGATCTGATTCGTCCTATTCGCTTCTTCTTCGGACCAAAGTGGTAGCACCATAGAATACCAGGTCATTCGTTTTCATCGCCGCACACCGCATTTGGCTGCATATCTTCGGCACAAAGCCTGAAATGGATCACACACCGTTGCTCATACCTCGAGGAATCCATCGCTTCGCTCATTCACGTTTGAGGGTCAAGTGACTATTTGCGAATAAAACAGACGAATAACCGTAAGCATCTAACATGCGCAATAGACATGTGTATCAACAAACATAATCTGTTTTCCCTTATCCATACATACACCGAAACGACAGGCCCAGTCGACTTACTTATTAAACATCTCTTATAGGTGACCACCGTGGTGAGTACCAGCAAGAAGGGAGTCAGTCGAATGGCATTCCGAAATCTAGAGATCTAATCGGCCCGAGTCAAAGATGCCAAAAGACTCTTAACTAAGTCCAAAAAATAAAAATCTCTAAAGTGGAACTAAGTAGTGGAATTTAAAGAAAAGATAATTCTAATGATAAGAAGTGCGTGTTACATTACTGAAAGTACATCTTACAAGGAAGAACGTAACACCGGTTGTTATTAAGTCTTAGCCAAAGTTGCCTAAATGTCTTAAAGTCAATTAAATTACCTTTTGTTACTTTAATTTCTAAATTACTTTACTTCAAATTCTTACAAGTCATCATGATAACTAATTTAGTCATGCTGACATTACGACAGTGGCGGGCCCAGGGAGGGCACGCCCCCTGCTCAAGAAAAAAATACTTCAGTTTTTTAGCAATATTTCAACAATTTATCTCAGAAAAGGCATCAATTTTTCTCCCCCGGAAAATCTAATTTATCTATAAATATCAATTTTTGGGGATATCCCACCACAAAACATCAATTTAAGGGGAAATATGATAAATTTATATTTTTAAAAAATCACTTAGTTGGAAAATATTCCTGGTTTATTCCACTTGCACCCCTCGTTCACCAAACTTCCGGATCCGCCATTGCATTACGACTAAATACAGTGAATTGACTTTTCTGGTCAATAGACTTTTGTATTTACCTCTGATTATTCAAAGTGTGCTCACTTCCCAAACTGTCATCGGGACCCCAATGGAAATGAAGTTGTTCAAAGACATAGTGATCATGCTGTGGAGTTGACCAAAAATAAGGTGTTTTGCTCCCCCAGTCACCTGTAACACAAGCTAGGAGTAACAAAAGAGAAATTAAATGTAATGTGAAAGATATTCGTTTATTAATTATTGAGCAAAGTAACCTATTAAACAATATACACGTATATGCGTAATGTAAGTAATATATCCTTTCTGGTAATAATAATCTATATAGAGGTGATATTCGGATCTGGGTATCTGACTATAAATCAAGTATAAGTTTTTCTTCAAATATAAACCCAAAAAGTACAGTTTCGGGGCTAGAAACTACAAAAAAGCATCGCTTAACGAAAACCGATGTAATACCAATTTCTCTATAAGTAATGACGTATAACATGACTGAACAAACCACAATCAAAATTATAGCAAAGAATTTGTATTTGTTTATTATTATGGAAGTGGAAGTTAATGGGTGTCCCCATAAAAGCCTTTTTATTTTATAGAAATTCACAATAAGCAAGCCTACAACTCTCCTTGAAGCTGCAATTACTCAATAATGCTCATACACATTCTTTGGGTATAACCTCGATTTGATTTGCTAAGCCATCACGTTTCACTTCATTATTTATCGAAATATTTCGCCATTTGTGACGATTACTGACAGAATTTTCAGTTTGTGAGGGTGCAGGGTTTCTGTTGATTGTTAACCGTAAAAAAATAAGTGGAAGTATACTCAGGAATTTGAAGGGGTGACCCCCTCCCCCATTGCGGATCTGATAGAATCATCTCTGGGTGCCTCAAGGCGCAAGACTATGCCAATGAAAATAGTATGAAGTGAAGATTCGACGTTCTCTCGTATACCTCGACAGTGGCGACAAGTGCGGTTATAGTCGTCGCCATTGAAATCTATATTAAATTAGTTGTACTGCTCAAAGTTTCGTACATTGATTCTACAATACTACAGAGTCTGTGGATATAATTGTACTTGGGAATTGCAAACAAGAACTTTCTTCATTACTCAAAATAATCTGCCAATTCAGTAGGTAATTGTAATTGAAAGAACTATAGAACTTAAATGTTGTAAGAAAAACTTAAAAGAAAACGATTGATAACCTCTTATATTGAATATGAATAACAGACAGCTACACATCTTTAAGGTTATATTATTGAGCGAAACAAAGAAAAGCTTTTTGGATGCAACATATTTTATGAATTATTTCAATAAATACCGTAGAGAAAATATGTTTCTAATATAAGAACGAATCAGATTCGACATTTAAAACCAATAGAATTCCTTCATTTAAAAGCGAATAAGAATCTACCGACAACTTAACTCTTCAGATGTCGGGTAGTACAGTTTTTAAAAAATACTATTGATAGTATACGGAGTAACATTTCTTGTTACTATATGTTTTTGTAACTGCATTGTAGAGGCAAATATTTATAGAAACGTCATAGTACGTTATAACGTCACAATTCATGCTCTGTGTATAAGGAGAGCCTTAGGAAGACTTCATTCTCCTGTTTTTGGTATAGTATTGTAGTAATGGAAAGAGAAAATAGATTCGAAGTTAATTTAAATATTGGATAGAGATATTCCCATTATTAGCTAAAGATTATCAAGGAGACTTCGTTATAATCGATTATTCTAATTGCGGATAAACTTATAAACTGAAACACCTTCTAGGGGGAGTGTAAGTCTGAATAATCTTAAGGAATGGCTGAATAATACACATAAAAAATGACTGTGTTAATTCAACACTTTTTGGCGACCCAGGGTGACAATAACTTCTTTATGTTAAATCAACACAGCAAACGGAGTTGATTTCGATGATTCAGCACAATGGATGTGTTTATCAATGCTAATTTAACAAATGGAGGATGTCATACGAACACTATCACAGTGTTGAATCTGCTATATCACACAACAAATGGTATTGACTTAACATAATAATATGGTTGTCGCTCTCGGACACCAATCCTGGTGTTGAATTAGCACTGCAATTTTTTACAGTGTGGTATGAGTCCAGCCGAACTAGGAATAAAGTAATGCTCATAAGCCATGTGCAATGTCTACGCTTTTAATCTGTTGCAGGTCAACCGAGTGAAGTTTCAGATGTTCAGCTTGAACTCCATATTGTTTTCAATGGAATGCAGAAACAATCATTTCATATTAATTCCTAGTCCGGATGGACTGATATTCACGCTATCAACACTACGAAAGCGCTGCTGCTTATTACCATTGCTATCGCAGCTGACTTTCTGGGCTGGGTTGCAAGAAAAATACTTAAGTGTAAAATCTGTCTTAAGCAGACCATCGAACTCTATATAATACTGGAGTTACTACTTAAATCAAAAAAACGGGCCGCACAGCGATAAGAAGCGTATAAAACTAAGTTAGAAATGAAAATTTGGTCTACAATGGATTAGACTGGAAGTGGACAAATAAGTTTAAACGTTTGCTCTGGCGTCTATCTTTAACACTAAGTAGTCACTCCAGTATTATGTAGAGCTCGATGGTCTGACTTAAGTCAGATTTTACATTTAAGTATTTTCTTGCAACCCAGCCCTGGATACTATGCTTGTTGCATCATGTGGGCTTCCAACTTCTAAAGTATATAATTTGTATGCATTTTCAATTACACGGGGCAACAAATTTTAACTTTTTTTTCGGTAACATGATAACAATCACTGTTTTCTTACTATATTTGAGGCGCTGATTTCAAATATGAGCTAGAAAATCATCCACCACGTAAGATATTTTTCATTACGATAACTTTTACATTTTGTCTGTTCCATACTTATAACTTCTAATGGTTGTGTTCATGTATAAAAAGCTTGATACTTGATCATAGCTACAAATATACCCTCAGATACGTGTTATAAACACTGACATTTTGAAAGTAATATCTTATATAATTCCGAAGTTATAAATGTTTTTAAATATCAAGTCGTATATCAGTCGGAGAATGTTAGCTGATCTGATCTGTAAAGCTTTTGGATACAAACTTCCGGAGAGCTCAGTTTTGGTCAAGGCAATGTCCGCGGAAGGATCCATAATTTAATTGTTTGTAGTTAGCCTAGCATGTTATTTAGGAAATATATGTATTTGTTTCCTGATTCGTGAACTGTTGACCGAACTAAGTCCAATTATGTAAATATACATATGTAAAAAGTGCTGTAAAAAAAAACTACATAAGCATTTGTATGCACTGTGTATAGTTAGTTCGACTACCGGACTCAAATTGAAAGGTTCTTCCTTCGATTTCCTAGGAGTTCCTTTAAAAAAGAAGTTATCAAGTCGTGTTAATCTTATTTTTCATTTGTAAAGAGTAAGTAATATTAGCATTGTGCTTTTTATACTATTGTACCTTTAATTCTCGAGGGCGAGAGTCAAGGTACGAGCTCTATAAACTGAGACTTTGGCTGTGAACAGAATACGCAAGATTAATTCTACAGTTGCCAAGCAATCCCACAGAAGCCCCGAGAAGTAAACTACAGTGGATAGCAGCGTCCACGACTGTAGGGTGTCTACAAATAAAGTGGAATTTTCATGTTAGCGTTTAAATGGTGCATCCTACAAGAAAAAATGAAAATAACCTTTCTTGTAGAGATTAATTTTTGGAATAAGACATTTTGCTCTAAAATGCTTTCCAAGCGAGATATTTACAAAATACTGTTTAGGCGCCATTTTTTTCAATATGACAGAGCGAGCGGTAGAGCACTAAGTTCACAAAATTAGTATATTACTCAGTATATGGAACTGTGCCATATTGCCAATTTTCAAAATTCCTGTTTTTTTTTTTTGTTTTTTTTAGGTACGTCCATTTTTATCTATTGCTTGGCCTACCCTGCAGCTTGACACATGTTAAGACAAAATAACAGAAAAATGGTACGTGGTGGAAAATTTTCATATATATATCTGAATTCAGCGTCAAAAATACAATAAGAAACGCCTACTTTCATCCATGTTACCGAACCCTTGTTGACCTGTGTTATTAATTTACGTAAATTGTATTTGGATAACTATTATACAGCTGCATGAAATAAATATGATCTAAATCTTACCGGAATGCCCATTGTTAGTAATCTTCATAGAGTTTGGTTTCAATTTGTAGTACCACCAATACAGCATTGGGTTATGGTGAATTTCTGCCGAGGACGTATCTAGAGCAATAGGACTCTGTCTTGTTCCGTTACATAGTTCAAAATTGTCTATCCAATGTTCTGGTCCTATTAAAGTAATAAAAAATAATGAATCATTGTATTATGAAGTATCAATGAAAGAGAACAACAAAGTAGGTTCGAAAATAGAGTATGTATTTCATGCTTTTAAATTTAGCCATATAAGTGGAAAATATTACATTTCTCGTTTATTTAAGTGCACTTTCTGTACTCCTAACTAGAGTCAACCTTTTGTGCACTTTAAATATGCAGAGGTGTGAATAGATGGAGTTTTATAAGTTTGAGAGCCAGTTGCACGAAACATTTTAAATCGGAGTTTCCTTTACCCAGAGTGAAAACTTATACAAATCATAGATAAAATAATTCGACGTGTTAGTGCATAAAAGTGATATGTACTAGCTTAGTTAATGTGGACATATCACTGTCGAATTATATACAGTATAAGTCCGATAGTCCGGCATGTTCAGGTGCCGGATTACCGAAAATTCCGGACTATCGGGCGGTACCTCTTACTACTAGTATAGGCTAAGCCGTACAGCGAAAACAATGAACTTAACCTGTGTGTGGTGACAGCCGAGTCAAGTCCGAACGCATCCGATTGATTCCGAACAATGCTGATTGCGTCTAACAGTAGCAGACGTGACACTTCCGAGTGGTTCCGAACCGCGCCAAACGCTTTCAACTGTCGTTCACAAGCGTTTACAGGAGGAAAAAACCTGGGTTGGTGCCGGACAATCGGGCGTTCCGGACTGTTGGATGCCTGTCTATCGGACTTCTGCTGTATAACGAATTCCCATTCTCTCACATCCTTTCGTGCCCCTGGTGTTAGTGCAGCAGAATTACGTATGATTTAATGCATACTATGCAATGATTGTATCTACATACGATTCAAAAACCAAGAAAAGCATGGAGCGCAAGCTAAACTTTTGATACTTCAACGTGTTTTGTGCAACTGGTCCCTCAATGTGTTAATAATTGGGTTCTGGAAGCTTTAATTAGTGTGAATGCCTCAACCAACTATCTAATCCGTCACATTTCTCGCAAACCCGTGCAAAAGAGGTGCAAGTATAAAGTAGTGCGCATATATATTACTGTACCTGTTTCTCCTTCGTAAGAATATTCTTTCGGATGAGGTAGAGTATATCTACGTTCGTACGAATCTGCAGTTTGGTTTGAAGAATCAGAAACTACAAAAAAAAAAAAGAGACATACTTATTTTTATTAACTAACAATAAAATAATAATTAAAATAATCTTTGTACAAATGATAAAGTACTTTTCGAAACAACGCTACTAAAACTTAATGATTATCATATCGTACGTCGTTCTGGCGGAAGTCACTAAGTTCAAATTTCGCTGAGTTAAGTTACAGCCATAAATTATTGAGAAAAGGATGCTGTATAGACAGCCATAACTAACAAATATTGCCTTAGACCTTCCAAAGAATGGCAATATCACTTAGTTAGTTCTACCTGCCTACAAAACATCCTTTCCTCAATAATTACTTTCTACAATTTAACCTAGCGAAATTTGGGCTTAGTGATTTCTGCCAGAACAACGATATATTCATGTTTTCCAGCCTTTCACTAAATCTTCACTGAAAATCAAAGTACACTTAAAGTGCAAAATATGTCCCGAAAAAAAGTTCACAATATGCTCCAGTTTTGCAACACTTTTAGAGCATAATATATGAACTTTTCGTGAATATGATATATGAACACCACATTTTGAGTGCACCATATATGAACTTCTGGTGTACTGAAACCTAACTCATGCACAAAAAGTTCACTTAACAGAGACAAATATACTAAAAGTTATCTGAAAACGAACTCTAGATAATGTCAACTACGATAAATATGAACTCCGTGTGTATAAAATATGTACTATGGGTAAGAACCCAATAAAAATACACACATATTTCTTCAGTATGTTCACATGTCGGGTTTAGCCAACAATAGGAGTGATAATATTTGGTACATTACACTATGGTTGAAGAAAACCTCTATTGTTTTCATTATTCTACATAACACCTATTTTTTCTATCTACGACGTAGTGGCTTATCTGTTAATAATCTCTTAACCCATGAAAACTCTAAATTTATTACAATATAAAATTTATTTTGGTGAGTTTTTTTGTGCGCTTTTTGTGTCAGGAGATTTTCAGTGTTACATTGGTTAATCACTATATAATGAAAACTGTGTTAGTAATTGTAAAAATAGGAAAGGAAAACTTAACATTATTCTCTGCAATGTTAGAATGAAGCGAGTTGATCCAATAGATGATTCAGAACACAAATTATACAGTATTGTGTAGACTGATACTTAAATCCTTCCATACACACAATATAATCCACTCCAAAAGGACATGGAGGTTTTATAATGACAAACATCAAGAACAATATACCAAACATAGAAATCAGATAACATGATATGAAAATTTTAGCAAACATGTAGGCTTACTTAGCTACACATTAATATATCAAGGTATTGATTTTGATTTTCTTTTAAGCGATCGGTGCTCAACATAAGGGGTATGTGGAATTATTTCTTACCCTATCCTTTTGAAACTAACATCATGCATACAAACCTATTATATTTCTACGTATATTTATTTACCTTCAATTCAGTTTAATGAACCGTCTATAGTAGCTAGTCAAAAAGTCATCAAATATATCAAGTTTGGGAGGAAAGTGTCTCTGATGAATAGACCCAGGGATTCTGCCAGATCCGTCAATCACAAGGTGTCTCCCCAAAATTCTCGAGCACACGGCTTCAAACTTCAAAATTTATTACTGTTAAAAATAGATCGAAACCATGCAAAATTCTACTTACACACTCCCAATTTGGACTTTCACATGCACTTCCGAAACTTAAAATCCTGGTAGAATTCCTGTATAGACCTACCTGTTGATTCACCGATTGTAATCTTTACAAATGTAAATACAATATGAATAATTAGTCCGCATCTTGTTAGATATATTGCATACAATAACATTTTACTATGGTGTATTCATCTGAAATAAAAAAAAAAATTACAATCTCAATAGTATTGTATATACTACAATGATAATAAATAGCAGCGTAACGTTGTTATGTGAGTACCAGTTCAATTATTTTTACCTTGTTGTTAGATGTGTTGTCATCAATTGTAAATGGCTTGTAGGTTCGGTGAAAGAAATACAGACTTAACGTGGGAACAGCGAAATCCTTAATCATTGTGAAAGCCCATTTTAAGAATTTATTTTGTGCTGATATTGAAATATCAAAAGAAGAAAAGAAATCTTCTTGAACAGGTCTAAGAAATCTGATAAATATTCTACTTTACACGATAAAGCGAGTGAAAAAATAATCTTTATTTTCTTACAAACAGTGCAATTTTTAATTAGTAATATGTTTACCGGTTGCTTGCATTTATATTTCTCGTTAAAATTGCAAAATATAATGTAATTGTGTTCATATCTGTTTCTTAAAGCTTAATAATTAATTTTGTTTTATCGTATCCCACTTTTTGACTAAATGTACTGGATTTTAAAAACATAAAACTCAAAATACTCTGTTTTCTAAAAAGAAAAAACTTATGTGAACCCGATCCCATACGGGTATCATTCTAAGTTGCATAAAGAGTTAAATTACGGTGCTCTTGTGTCTAAAATTTAGTGGCTTTAACTCAATTCCTGAACAATCTAGAAGACCAATACACCTGTTTCTTGAATTTTAAAATTTATTTACGTCTGTTTTTACTGTACTGTTTCTTATTTTGTACGCTCTTCATAAGGCAAAATGAATAAGGAAAAGTGTCACCGCACATTTGAATTAAAAAAAAAAATACTTGTTGGAATTAAGATGGAATAATCACAGTTTAAGATATTCACGAATCGAAACTTCACTCACGGAACTGAATATCAGTGGAAAAGATATGGATGTACATGTTGGGAATTAATAATGATTGATCAAGTTAAATACGAAACAGAAAGCCGAACAAGAACTATGATATCAGCCTTATAACACTAATTAATAATATTTTAGGAACCAGAAACCATGGGAAATAAATGACATTGACGATTAAAAAGAAATCGAGGTAATCTTATATATATATATATATATAAAACCCGAAATATATGCAACACAAAATTGTCATATTTTGTATAGATTAAGTTCCAAGATTTCTCTGTACAAAATATGACAGTATGTGTCGCATATTTCCGGTTATATATAAAAGATTACCTCCAACTTCTTTTCATTCGTTTATGTCAGTTATATCCCTTGGTTTCTGGAGTCGACATTTTGTGTTGCCTAATCTGTAAACAAATTGGAATAATCTAAACAAAGTTTTGTATTCGGGAGCTCAATATTACAACACATAAAATCGATTAGAGAAGAACTAATTAATACTTGCAAGTTAACAATTAAAAAACTCCTTTTTTTTTCGAAAAAAACAAAACACAAACGTTTTGCCAAAAATAATCTCGTTTTTTTTTTTTTTTTTTACAAAATCACAAAGATTTAACTTGATAAAGTTATCTTAATTACATTTTCTCAAAAGAAAGACTTACCTGGAATCTTAGCCCTGTTTCCTATTGCGTGAAAATAACGACAAACTCATCACAATTCATTAGAGCGAACCTATTTTTGCAATCTAGAAAAGAAAATAGCATTTATATATATATGAATATAAAATGCAAGTGTGTGTGCGTGTAATTTCAAAGGGGTTTGGAGGAGAACTAATATACTTGCGTTTTTGTAGAGTTGCACGTCATATCCTGATATCCGTTGGCTGGCTTATGGTCTCTGTATAAGTTATTGTCAACCCAGAGACTTTAAAACCAGAGCGGATTTTCCTCCCATTTTTCCTCACTCGCAAAATAATGTTTTTCACACCTCTTCCGTCCCTACCTTCACTGCATTATTTGTCATTCGTCCTTGGCATATTTCTCGTCCATTTTACTTGTAATAAATAATAACTCTGTATTATACAGGAAGGAATTACACAGTCATAATTATGTAACTGGTGAGCTCGATTAGATTCAATACCATTAGATAAAAGTTCATATCTGAATAAGATAAAGATCCAACGAGTGTTATATACAGGATTTATACGTACAACACTTTTACTTATAAGAATAAATGCTGGTTTAAGGGAGCTAGATAATGTGTATATGGGAGATGCTGTTAGTTGATTGACTGAATTTATGTATGGCTTTTAGCCGTACAGACTCAGGCCGGAATAGGATGAGAAATTGTTGGAAGGTAGTCGACCAGAGCCTAGTTTGTAGAAGCCATCCCGGCCTTTACCTGGTATGACTGATGAAAAACCCCTGTAAAAACCTGTCAGGTTGAACAGCCGATGGGATCGTGCTCAGGGACTTCTGAATGCTAAGCCAACGCTCTACCAACTGAGCTACGGTTACTCGGTATGTTGTTAGTTTTTTTATTTGCAGATTAAGCAGGGAGTTTTACCTACGGCCATTACGTCTGAAGGATGATGTGCCTTGTCTATCACGCTTACAGGAAAAGAATATAGAGGATAACAGCCAGGGCCTTTTATTTATTTATTAATTGAACACAACAGGTTATGTACCAAGTTCAGGTGTTTATTGTAAATATGATACATTCTACAAGATACTGTATATATTCATATTTGATGTTTTGTGGTGACATTCTGTAACGGCCCTTTGTAATAATATATCTTGAATAAAAGCATCTTTGTAATGAAAGATTGTCGCTATATCGAAATGGTCCGCTACTTTAACAATGTTGCTGCTGTGTGTCCTTCCTCTCAACACAAAGCCTATTCTGTTTTGTCTCCGGCTAATTTTTTTTTTTTTTGAAGAGACCTAAAGTCTCTTTTGCTAGCCACCAGGTGGCAAGCACCCACTAGAGGGTTACGCCCTCTCTATAGGGAAGAGAAGTTTCGGTGAGGAGGATTCTTAGGATTGGAGGTGGTCTATGGGATGTAGGAAACTTTTATTTATCCTTTATTTAATTTTTATCATATAACTTGGACGTTATAAGCAGTTGCTTATAACCATTTTGTTGGTTTACGTGAGCTGGGGTGAAGATGACTAATGAATGATGGGGATGAAGTGCAATTTCAAGCCACAAACATTTAGACAGACAGATGAGGGTGAATCTTCTTGCTTAGGGGCGACTCTAAGCACAATGTGTGACAGGTGAGCCCTTGTTGTACACTAATGGAGACAGTGCAGTTATGGGGGGTGACAGGTGAGATGAATGAAAGTGAAACAGATGGGGCAGTATGAGCTGTCATATGTTATACAGTGGTTTCAAGGGGATTGGTGTGGACGTAGATGTAGGGACCAGAGTAGGTTGGTTGTAGGTTGATGTTAAGAACTGTACGTGCTGCAAATTGAAGTTGACTTAGGACATTTGTTCTTTGAAAAGGGTAGAGATTTTGTAAGGTGATTGTAATAAAAGAAAGAAACTGGTCAATTGTAATAGGTTGTGATGGGGAAATAATTGGAGGGTTGGATGGTTTCGGTTCTGCAGGTCGGAGTGGTAATATAAGACCGGGATTGTCAGGGGTAGGTTCAGGTCTGTCTTTGCATTTGTAGCTGTATGTGGGGTGCTGTCTGCTACAGGTATTACATTTGGGTAGTTGGTTTAGGTTAGAGCAGTCTTTGGTGATGTGTGGACCAGTACAGTATCCACATTTAGGGGTGTTTGGACAGTTTGAGGTATTATGGTCATTATAGGTCTGACAGTGTTCACAGCGGGTAGGTAGAGGAGGTTGGGAACGGGATGGTTCAACACGGTATCGTTTTCTGTATATGAAGGCACCGGCAGTAAGTAGGTCTGTGATTGTCTCTGAATGATGAGTGAGGACGCGGACCATGTAACTAGGTGTTCCGGTTTGAGTTTTGATTCGGATGCACTTCGTGATAGTCTGTCCTTCGGTCGTTATCTCCTGTTTTATTTCTTCGTCTGTTAAATCCGGATTCACTCCTCGTATAACAACGGAAAGCAACGGAGGTCTACGTGGAGGTGGCTGATTCTTTACATGTGGAAATTCAAGTCGTACGAAATGTGCAGAAGGTCCAAAGATTTCCAAACTGAATTTGTCTCTGATTTTCTTGGCTAAATTAGGTTCGGTAGATTTTACGATGATGCCATTTCGTGTAGGAATGATCCGGATGATGATGTCTCGAGGTACGTATTTTAGAAATTGTAGAAAGAGCAGTTTTGGATTTTGAAACTTAGGATCAAATTTAGTCAGTAAGAAAGAATGTGTTGAAGTTGAATTAATACCGGTGACAGAATCTTCGTTGTCGCTGTGTTCCATGCTATGGTCGGAGTCAGATTCGCTTAACGTATGAGATTTCTTCGATGGTGGTGAGCGTCCAGAATTGTCATTGGTTGAGGAAATGTTCTCGTCAGTGCTGCGTTTTTGTTTGCCTTGTGCTTTGGTTTTGATTGTGGCTGAATATGATGGTGGATCTTGATATGGTGGTCCAGATACTTGCTGTGGCAAACGATGTCTTCCAGTTGGATGTTGATTAGACATGATGTAGAGAGTAGTAGCTGTCAGAAGGATAAGTAGCGTCTTGGCATAAGTCAGTCCAACGAGGTGAATGTCAGAGGTTAAAACTGTCGTGGTGAATGAGAAATGATCATCAGTCTTTGTGCAATGACTGCTATATCTCAATATAACTTTCACCATCCGGCACTGAAGAATGCCGTCTATCCCAATGTGGTTGTATATGAACTGTTCTCGCCTGTGCGTATGCTACTCAGGGTCCTCGTTAGTGCATTAACAATCCACAGGCTAGGTTAAGTCTGCTAATTTTACTTCTCCGGCTAATTACAGGAAGCTTACGTGCCCCGAAGCTATCGGTTTGACATTATTCTTTTTCAGTTAATCTAATATATCTTTATACACAACAATAATAATAACCAACTTAATCAATCTTATAAATGTTCTCTTAACTTCTACCTCAAATACCAAACTCATGTGGTGTTTTTTTAAAACGCCCGCCATTTGCAAACACTAAATTATAGCGGTGACATCTATTGACCTACTCCCGAACTATTTCAATTACCACAATAATAACAATAAATTATAAAACGAACTAAATGGTAAATATTTCTTTAGAAAACAATTAATACCAACTGATAATACTTTTAAATTATAAAACCATCCAAATTATTTAATTTCCTTTGATTTATCTTATAGAACATACTAGATACATATCATAATAATCCTCCTAATGTGAAGGAAAAAAATAAAATAAAAACAAACATAGTACTTTATTCGACAATTAAATACAATTCGTTTTTTTAATAGACAATCATAATTCCTTTAATCATTTAATTTGAATAATTTTGTAAATTCATTCAATATATACATTCTTCATTTCATCACTTTCAAAATCATCCAATCTTCATTCCATCTTTTCAGAATTATTTAAATGAATCATTATTTAACGTATACAGCTAATAATTTATGAAATTAATAATCATTTTTATTTCGTAAAACTATTAAACGTTTCATAATTATAATTCTCATTTCTAAAATCAAATTAATACTCCTTTCAGTTATTATTCAGGTGTTAATTGCATCATTTGTTCTTTTAGTGTTTTCAATACATCACCTTGTACTTCAACTCCTTGATGCATTTGGCACACATCTAAATTTTGCTCAAGTATTTTTTTCTTTTCGGTTCCTGGTATTTTCTTTTTTTCTCTTGCTAACACCTTTTCCTTTCTTATTTAATAATTGTACAAGTGTCAAAATTTTATACCTTTTTGTCTAATTAGATGTTTTCGTTTTTGCCACTGTTTATAAGTAGGAGTTAAATCTATCTTTTCAGACTGTATTGTTTTGTTTTCAAAATAGTTACAATTTTGCTTCCATCTTTGATAATATCCTTTTGATGTCCAATTCTTTTGTTCCGACTTATACGGTGTACATATGTAATCTGGTAATCCAGAAAACAACATCCATTTTGTTCTAAACTTCCTCACATCTTTGGACACTCCTTCCAATTGCAGCGGATTTGTTGATAATGGACGTGGTCCTTTATCTTTTCTTCCCTTTCTTGACTTTCTATACACTCTCCCTTTTAGATTACTTAATTTCTTCCCTTTTTCCTTGCATCTTACTCTTTCCTTATATATCTTCTGTTTCTCAATCCATTTTCTATATTTGCACCCTTTAGTTCCTCTTTTCCTTCTTTTCGTTGCTTTACCATCTTCTTTTGATTTCGCTGATTGCCCTCCAATTTGTTCCATTTCAACATCCTTAGTTGATTTATTACAGTACTCTCCTATTCTTTATTATTGTTTCTTAACACTTCACCTTTCGTCTTCGTCTCTGCCACATTTTGGTATATCCTTTCTGTATTTTCTATCATTACTTCTCTTGTCTTCATTTTCTTTCTTTGATTACCCCTATTGCCCTTACTTCTACGATATTTCCTTTTTTCTTTGGTTACTTGTAATTCCATATTATCAATCCTTTCAAGGCTCCTGGTTTCTTCAATTTGATAAAACACAGTTTGTTCTTGCCATGATACTATATTACATTCGTCTCGTGATTGAATTTCCCTTTCTTCATACATTTCCATGTTTGTTACTACCATAATTTGATTTGAACAAACGCTTGTTGATTGAACAGTAACATCTTCCTTTATAGGTAATTCCCATCTTGCTCATTCTGCACTTTAGGTAACTGCATTTGTTTTTTGTTTTTTTAATCTCCACATTCTGATCCATTACCTCAAAATTTACTTCCATCTGCTTTACTCCTTGTATTTCCGTAAGACTATCCTGAGTTATCATTTGCACTGCTAATTGTTTATTTTGATTACACGAAAATTCCTCTTCACAACATTGAGGTACAGAATAATTCAATACTGGTCTTCTATCAAGTGCTCTTTCTAAACGTGCAAATGCTTCCTCAAATCTTTTATCCTTTGCTTTTCTCCTTTCTTGCTTTTCCTTTTCTTCTCTTTCTTTTCTTTCGTTTTCTTTTACTCTTCTTCTTTCTTCCTTTTCCTTTTCTTCTCTTTCTTTTCTTTCGTTTTCTTTGACTCTTCTTCTTTCTTCCTTTTCTTCTTCCATTGCTTTCCACTATTGATCTAGCATACTGATTGTCAACCTTGGACTTCTCTTAGTTTGTTTACCAGATGCATTTCCTTCTTGGTCTTGACGTTCTTCCATAAACTTTCTATTTGTTCTATTAGTTATTTGTACTTCTGGTTCACCCTGCGAGTCAGAATCACTCTCTGTTACTACATCATTAGTAACACTTGAATGCCCTTACGTGTAGAAGCCATTTCTGTAACGGGACTTCTTTATTATTCTGTGATAGAACCTCTTTGGAACGAATATAAAAATGAAGCTTCTCTCTATATCGAGACGGTCTTCTATTTATCACAAATGTTGTAGCTGTGTGTCCTTCCTCTCAACACAAAGCCTATTGTTTTATCTCCGGCTAATTTTATTCCGGCGATATTCTCCGGCTGGATATTCGTTGCACTAACAAAAATGATACAGGAAGCTTACGTGCCCCAAAGCTGCTACACGCAGTGGGACGACTCAGCCTACCACCTAATCCTGTAGAGCCAAACTATTAGAAAGTATTGTGGTGCTTTTCAGCAGACCCCGGCACTCATAATAGCGTCTCCTTAAACGCAATTGAATGCTAAACAAAAAAGCAGTTAAGAAACAAGGGGTTTGTTAAACATCACATTCTTCTATATGAATTCCTCTACATGACAAAACCTAACATAGCCTTTTACATCCTTGCGGCCAATACTGGTAGTTCCTATCGGTTTGACATTATCCTTCTTCAATTAATCTAATATATCTTTATACACAACAATAATAATAACCAACTTAATCAATCTTATAAACGTTCTCTTAACTTCTACCTCAAATACCAAACTCATGTGGTGTTTTTTAAAACGCCCGCCATTTGCAAACACTAAATTATAGCGGTGACATCTATTGACCTAATCCCGAACTATTTCAATTACCACAATAATAACAATAAATTATAAAACGAACTAAATCGTAAATATTTTTTTAGAAAACAATTAAAACCAACTGATAATACTTTTAAATTATAAAACCATCCAAATTATTTAATTTCCTTTGATTTATCTTATAGAAAATACTAGGCACTTATAAATTCTGTAAAAACATTCATTACTTTATATAACAATGAAATTCACTTGTATTTACATAAAATATGTCTAACTCTGAATATGCTTTAAGAATATAATTATATAATGAGCACATTCTCCTAATAGGCGATATATCTAATACCTTTGGGGTGGGAGGTCGAGTAACTCTTTGCGGGAAGTGCAACCTTATTTCGGATAATAATTTTTTTGAGTTAATTTAACTATGAACTAGTTTGTGTAGAAAAGATAGTAGAAAATTAACTCTTCTATTTTCCAGAGATTGGAATGAGTACTTGTTTACTAGGTCCAAGTAGTTTTCGAATTTAGGACATATTCCTATTTCTTTGTATGTTAAAGAGTGAACAAATTTAAGATTGTATAATTTCGATTTTCCGTGTGTTCTTCTTTGTATTAGAATGCCATACTACTGCAACATATTCAAACTTCGATCGAACATACGCGGTATATAAAGTTTTCAAGAATATTCGAGAAGTTGCTTTCTTGTCTCATTACGCACCCGAGATTCCTAAAATACCCGTCTTAGTTGAGATATACGCGTCCCTCGTCATTGCAGGTTCAATCCTCGAGATTAACTATGTAAACACAATGTAATATTTATTTATATATTTGTGCAGCTTCAACAGAGATGTACATCTCCAGTTAAAGAAGGCATATCAACATGCACGGCAGTGCATGAGCCAAGTTCTTCACGTCAGAAAACGTCAGCACTGCCAGAAGCATGTTATACAGGAACAAGAGTTTATGGCAAAATCGACGATTTGGGGGCCCCGTAAGAAAAAAGATGTTAAAGATAGGAATGTGAGCTTTTGCTGTTAAGGAGATATGGTAAATATGTGCAGATGTACAAAATTTCATATTCGTATCTCAAACTATGTTCTAGTTGTGGACCCCTGAAATTGCACATTTTAGGCT
>JAGDQP010005276.1:0-28798 GCA_022664845.1 Lepisma saccharinum
TCTAGAAATTTACAACAGTTCGAGTAAACAAAACAGACTTTTCTCTTTAAGTAACCTTTAGAAAATTACATCGTACAATATTTAGTGCATATTTAAACTTGATCCCACAAAAAAAAAGCCTTTTAAAAAAAATGTTCGAATTTGGGGATTTAATACTACACAACTTACCCATGGGCAAGTACTATAAGAATAAAAATCGCACTGTTACGAGGAGACATCGGCAGTATCGTGAAACCAGGTACAAAAGATTGGTATCTTGTCAAATACTCGATAGTTTGGGGAAAAAAAAGTGCCTTACCAAAGTTCTCGATACTTTTAAGTGCTATGGAGTATCGGAATAAAGGATCAGTCCAGTCGTTGAGAGAATATCCCAGTCTAAATCTAGATCCTCTCGACCAGAAATTGGATTTTGAGTGAAGCAGTGTTTCGTGAAGTTCCTCTTACAAGATGGAATCAATGAAGACTTCCTGCTATATTGCAAACACTGCTCCTATTGAGAGGAAATGTGCTACTACGTAATACGTATCATGCAGGACGATGTCCACTGATGCTTTAGCTACTGTTACTCCTGTGCTGTGAGGGCTCCCATTGTGAATAGGAAAATGACGCCAAGAGTCCACAGAGTAGGGGAAGGAAGCAATAATTGATTTGTGTTTCGTGTAGAGTCGCAATTCATCTGAAGACATTAATACACGCTGGGGCAACAATACTGACTATGCAAAGGTAGAACGATGATTGCAGGCTTGTATGAAAAATTAGATGAGGAAGTGCCGGTCTCTTTATAATATAAGAAATTTAATCTTACCGTTGAATGAAAAGGCTTAAATGGATGGGGAGGGCCATTAGATCCTGTACATCTTTATATTATCACTTGTATATCTTAGGGTAATAATTTTATATCAAAAATAATAATATTGGTGTTGCGGCGACAAGAAGAATTTGTAAAGTTTCCTGGCATTGTTTCTTTTATCAGTGTTGTTTAGTATGATCCCTTGTTTTGTGAGTGTAAGCTTAAGTTACCTCAAGGATAAGAGCATAATATCTTTTGAGAGTTCTTATCGGCGAAGCAGATTTAAGACTTAATAATAGAATAAAGGGTCTCAGTAAAATTCTGACTTTTGTTAGCTGTTTTCTCTAACGTTGTCTTGATTTTTTGCGTCTTGATAGGGGTTATTTTTTTAACATTATCAGAGTGAAGGGAATTACACTATAATCAAATTCTACAGGGTTCTAATCAGGTGGAATTTTGAGGAATTCTTCAACCATTTGCTGCTCATATTAACTTATTTACTAAGCAGCAAGCATTCCCTATAAAGTTTAATTACTATCCCCATTATTATGCTTTATTGATATGGTTGTGTATTTCTTCTATTAGCCTAATAATTACTTCTCGTTGGGTCTCTTCTTTCTTTTTTTTAAGTTGTACTAGTATGGTGGTATATACTGTTAAGTCTGTTGGGTAGTCTTCGAACTGTAATTATGCCTTGCTGGGTGCTTGCGTGCCTTGGCACTGACGGTTTCTGTTTGTTTGGCTATCACAATTCCGTTTGCTTTAGCTTGGTTACCTTATTGTTTAGCTGAAACGAATTGGACTCCTTTCGATTTTCCTGACGCTTTTGTTTGTATCTGGTTTTAAAATTGAGCATAGAATTGGTAGTTTTGTGCTTATTGTTTAATGGCAGAATATGATAGTATTTTAATTATGAGTACTCGGTTTATCATTATTATATTTTTGGTTTGTGATGTTTTTTCTTCTTCTTTTATATACCGTATTTACCCGAATCTAATGCACCCTTTTTCAGTCGAATTTAGACTTCCAACATCGAAGTGTGCATTAGAGTCCATGGCGCACTAGATTCGCAGGCAAACTCCAAAATTCTGCTTCGGATCTGTCTGCACTTCTCTATTAGGGTTACCTCGTTCCTCCCTTTCGTGTTTTATTTTGGTTTACATTGATATATGTCGGGGCGGTGAATACTACAGATATTGTATATGTGTAGGCATTGTCGTTAATAAAAACTTCAACTATGTTGTTTCGCATTTTAATAAAAATAACTGTTTGTAAAATTATTATTCGCAAAAGATCCTAACACAAGTACCTTGTCATAGAAAGTGGTTACCATTTATTGAAATAAGGTAATAACAACATTACAATCCAAAACTTATTGTTATATACGGCAAAGTTTTTCACTTGCCGTAGTGAAAAAGGTTGCCGTAGATTGCGCCTTAGATTCGAGTAAAGGCAGTGTTAATTTCTATTGACTTTATTTGGAACTCGAGACCCAGTTTGCACTATTATTGGTGTTCCGAAATGACTCTGCCACAAAGTGTAATTTCCAAATATAGAAACAGTACATGAATTGAATTGTATGGGCGGTAACAGCAGTATGGCTTAAAACAGTATATGGTGGCCCGTCATCCTGACTGAAGGTTTTTTCACGGTTTATCCTATATCACCAGTCGAATGCTAGTAGTATCTAATGATAACGCCATAGCCGTCCCTTTTACCCCCCCCCCCACACACACACCAAATACTTTAGAACACAGGTAATCTGTGAGACAGAAAGCCTTAAAAGTAGCAGGGACGGAGGTGGGCATGGCTGCTGTGGCGCAAATCATTACTACCAATACTTCCTTATCTTCTTTCGAATAGAAGATAATTAAACATCTTTTCCTTCTCTTTTTGTTACATCCTTTTTTTATTCAGAACAGAAACTACAGTAAATCTAGAGTAAATTATGATTCCGTCAATAGCAGTTTCAAGGAAATCTCTTCTGAGAGTCGTTGGAATGTTGAAGACAGCTTTTTCACTAGCCTGCATTCCTCCCACAACTCTTTCGTTGTCTCACCCCATTCACCGCACTGAATCAGCAACATAATTTTGTCATGCGTTAGAGCGAAAACTGTCATATTATCACATACCGACTACTTGCATCAACTTGTCAACTGCACAAGGTAAAAGATTACACCTCCTTTGCCATCTCTAAAGAGGTAAGAAGTAGCTTCCGTAGAAGTGGAACTAATTTATTTTAAAAGTGGATAGCTTTAAAGGTAAAAACAGTACAAAAAACAAAAACAAAACAGCTAGATATAACAGATCGTTGGAAACTACAGTACCCCCCCCCCCCTTATAAAACAAATTTATTTGGACTTCCCCAGGTTTTGACATTTTAAATATAAATTACCCTACTTAATTTTAAGAAACTGTTCATCATACCGTTCATACGTAGTTCAATTTTGATATAAAAATGAATTTGAAAAAAATTCCTTTCGGCTGAGATAGATTTCGAAGTGTTTTTGATTGAATTTATTGGGGTAAGTGCAGATTAAAAGCACTTTAAGTAAATATGCTTTTATCAGTTTATTTTCATTATAAAATTATAAATACGGTAACTAATTACCCTAATAGGTTAGCTAATTACCTTAATAGGTTAACTAATTACCGTGCAAACTTATTGTTATTAGAACTGAATGCAGTGAATTAACAGGTCCAATGAAACCCGCCACCTTATATACCCCTAACGAAATATGAGCGCTATCGAGAAACTAGTTACTGATTTGTAGATTAATCATCAAGAGCTTTTCAACGTTACCCCACAAGACATGGTTTTAAACATTTCGAATTTCCACCCCCATCCTCACTCGTACCCCCACAACCCCAGAATCGTTGGTGTCAGCACCGTAAACTTCTTAGGGAGTACTATAAATTATGCAGACAAAGTTTCCCTATAAACTCCATAGGGGCTGATATATAATTTTTTTTAAATTTCAATCCCCTCCCCCGACCACCCCCTTGGGCCGATTTTGCTCATTAACGAACTTAGCCGAATTATTAAGCCTACATAAAATTTGGATCAAATATCTTCAGAATTATGGCCGCTAGCGTGTAAATATATACAGGGTGTCCATAAAGTCCGTTGCCACCCCGTGTATCTTCGAAACGACTGCGACTATGAGCAAACGCAAAAACACGTCCTTCATTATTTTCAGGGGTTAGAATTTTGAGCTATAAAAGTTCCACCCAAGACCACCCCCAAAATTGGGGGTACGGGGGTCAACTTGAATATTTCAAATGGCAAAGGGGTCGAGTAATATATCGTTTGAAAGGTCTCGACAAAAGAAATATTTTGCCGAAAGTTTCAAGTCGCTACGTTGACCCCATCCAAAATGGCGGCGGTCATATTTCGTGTCCATAAAGCCCGTTGCCACCCTGTGTATCTTCAAAACGACTGGGAATATAAGAAAACGCAAAAGCACGTCCTTCATTATTTTAAGGGGCTAACATTTTTAGCTATGAAGGTCCACTTCGTGTCCCCTAGGGGGAGTAAACGGAGGTCAGGGTACACGTAAAACTGTCAAATGACAAAAGTGGTCGAGTGATACCTAGTGTCAACGGGTTTGATACAAGAAATAATTTGGGGAAACCTTAAAATTTCAAATTGTTCCATATTCCAAATGGCAGTAAGATGAAAGTTCTAAAACGAAACTCCTATTCCTCACTCAGACAGCAAGAGGTCTAGAAGTTACTCTACATAGCAAAACCTGTATCTAACTGCTGTTGTCATGATTCTTTTTGAAGTTCTAACATACCCAAAAGTAAGCTGCTATGTTAGTCCCATAGTTTTGTAATGCTAGGAACATTTCGAAACATTTTCTTTTTCTTTAATTTTCTTTATGAGGGTTTGCTGATAGATGCAAATTGTCAGTGTTGTGAAGAGGTTCCAAATTGCTGACAATAAGTTTTCCAGCATGTTCCTACGTACATATGCCTTAACCACTAAATAGTTTCTACATGTTCAGCCTATAAATAAGTAGCTTCAACGCGTGTATCTCCGAAACTTTAATCAGCAAAGTGTAAATGGAAAGACACTATTTAGTGGTTAAGGCATGTGTACGTAGGAACACGCTGGAAAACTCATTGTCAGCAATTTGGAACCTCTTCACAACATTGACAATTTACATTCATCAGCAAACTCTCATAAAGAAAATTAAAGAAAAAGAAAATGTTTCGAAATGTTCCTAGCATTACAAAACTATGGACTAATATAGCAGCTTACTTGTGGGTATGTTAGAACATCGAAAAGAATCAGGACAACAACAGTTACATACAGTAACTTCTAGACCTCTTGCTGTCTGAGTGAAGAATAGAAGTTTAGTTTTAGAACTTTCATCTTACTGCCATTTGGTATATGGAACAATTTGAAATTCTAAGGTTCCACAAATTATTTCTTGTGTCAAACCCGTTGACACTAGGTATCACCCGACCACTTCTGTCATTTTCACGTAGACCTTGACCTCCGTTTACTTCCCCTAGGGGTCACGAAGTGGACTTCATAGCTAAAAATGTTAGCCCCTTAAAATAATGAAGGACGTGTTTATATATATATATATATATATGTTCGCAGTCGTTTTGAAGATACACGGGGTGACAAATGTGACCGCCGCCATTTTGGATGGGGTCAACATAGCAATTTGAAACTTTCGGCAAAATATTTCTTTTGTCGGGACCTTTCAAACGATATATTACTCGACCCCCTTTGCTATTTGAAATATTCAAGTTGACTCCCCGTACCCCAATTTGGAAGGGGAGGTATAGGGTGGAACTCTTATAGCTCAAAATTCAAGCCCCTTAAAATAACCAAGGATGTGTTTTTGCGTTTGCTCATATTCGCAGTCGTTTCGAAGATACACGGGGTGGCAACGGACTTTATGGACCGATCTCAATAGGTAGATTTTTCTTCGAAATCTACCTAAAAGCACATTTAATCACGCAGCGCTTAAAACCTTTCATCTACGCTTGATACAACGAACTAAGTTCGGAAACACTAATCTACCATAAATCATATCCGAATCTAATTCACTGACAGCCAATCTAACACAAGAAATCACTCTTCGTTCCAGCTCTCTTCCCCCCCCCCCTCCCTCATTTTCTCTCGCTTGCTCTGCTACGAATTGATAAGCCAGGAACTACACGACTGGACGAAGTTGGTGCGAAATGAACGAGCTCCTCACGAACAATCACGTTCACATGTAATTAAGACATTAGACAACCCACTCATGTTTTTTTAGAAGTACATTTAACCTAAAATTATTTTAAACTTTCTATCAATTATTCAAACTACAAAGCTTCAAGATAGACGCGAAGGTTCCTGCCTACAAATCGACATTGGGAAGGCTGCGCATTTTTTTTCATTTATTATTTCACGTTTATAAGCCATATCGGCATCTATGACTAAGCCGGTCACATACAGAGTTGACGTTTTAGCAAGCATTCTGAATGGGACAGGAAAGATGGAGAAAGCGCCTAAGGTCTTTGCCTGCGTACTACACAGGTATTCGTCTGATGGACCTGGAGAAGCCTCAGTCGATCTGGTCAGAAATAAGATTGGAACCTGCGTACATCCCCAGCGCCGATCCGACCATAGCCACTTTACCACGAAGTCTGGGTTAGCATTTGTTCTCTTGTTCCATTATGTGTCTATAATAACACACAGAAGCTCGGGCCGCTTCCTCTACTATTACCATAGACCTTATATTAGATAGACTTAGCACGCTTCCGCATTTCTGGCTGCGCTAAAACTAATGTTTTTGTTCAGAGCACGCGATTTTGAATCCATCTGCTAGATAGCTCTGCCATAACCTCATAGTAGAATATGACGTCAATGGCAGAGCTACCTAGCGGATGGATTCAAAGTCTCGTACTCTGAACAAAAATCCATTAGTTTTAGCGCAGCCAGAAATGGGGAAGCGTGCTAAGTCTATCTATTATGAGGTCTATGCTATTACTCCTTTTGCCCGATCGCCTCGGGACAATCCAGATTTCCAAATAATCAAACACGAAAGCAAAATACGGAAAAGACAGCACAAGTGGGACCCATTCCAAGGGCATTGAATACATATCGGTAGCATGCATATTCAAATATTCTCAAATATCGGTACTCATGTCAGCCGAACTATTAAATATTCAAGAGCCAAGCTACGAGGAAGTCTACAAGTGCGAATTCTTTGTAAGATGAATATATAAAAGACGGTAATATTATCCCCTGTACGATGTGCACGCCCCGAGAACAGCGCATGGGGGATGTGGAGGTAGAGCTCCACATATTATCGACCTACGGTACGAACTGAGGTCGGGTGGTCATTTACACTCCAAAGTGCCCGGGAATACCAAGGTCACTCTGGTACTCAATTTGATAGGAGGCTGAGTGCACCTCAGAGCGCCACGCATTGTAACACTGCGAGGAAAGTCTCCAGTATCCTAATCTAGGTAATTTAAATAGCTCCTTAATCGAAATGAAGGCAGAGGTGGAAGTTCCATGACCTATTTTGCACTGCAAATTCGATACTAGTGAAAGTTTAATTGGTGACAGCAATAAATTTATTGAGCATCTGAACCAAAAACACTAGTAAGCCAAACACTTAAAGCAGTATTCAGAAACGTTTTTTGTAGTGACTAGTGCTGTACTAACGAGTGACTACCAATGTTAAAAGGTTGTTAATCACTCGTTAGTACAGTGCGTCATTTCAGAAAAACGTTTCTGAATATGGCTGCTAAATTTGTAAGAAAATGCTACATGTAAGCACTTCATGCCTCTTCTACCCTTGATGCCATATCGAATCTGAAATCAAAAGAAAAATTGTACGAAAAATTTCGACTATAATGATCATAGCAGTCTCATTTATAATTCACACACAACAAATTTATAGCTATGCAACTTCCCGTTCATTCATCTTCGCAATAACAACATTGATAATTTTTTAATCAGAAACGACTTTGTACTAAAAAAAAAAAAAAAAATGCCGGTACCGCTAAATCAAAACATTGACATATCAAAAGGATACAAAGTTCTTCTTCTGGATCCTTGTCAACTGTATTTTCTACGCCTATATGTTGTTCCTGTTCTTGTGAGTCTTTATTTGCTTCACTTTCTTTTGTCAAAGTGACACAAAATACAGTCAAATTTGCTAGGAATATTAACAGAACAGTGCGCTGTAAACCTGACATTTTCGCTGCAAAATACACCTAATTGAATTATACATCTGTATGTTCATCACAGTTGCGCTTCAAATAACATCATCTCTTTTCTTGCACAAAATACCATATAAATGTGCCAATAAAATAAAAGATCAAAAACAATTATGAATTTCAACCACTTCCATGACTTTCCGGGACAGGCGTATTTCTGACCACGGTTGCCAGATATCCGAAGCAAAAAGTAGCGGATTTCAACTACCAATAAATAGCCCAATGTATATAGGCAAAACTAGTTTAAAGGTACTATCCCGACGTTGATTCGGTGTGATTGAAGTAAAAATTGAAAAAATCGTACTCAGGTACAATTAGCGGTGGGCATATGCAAAAGTACTGTTTACTCAAAAATTCTGTTTACGCAAAGTTTTGTGCCGTTCCGTCCCATCCCGTCGTTGCTCTAGTAAATTAACCCTCGATGTTAAAAACTTAAAGCAACGACGGAAAACCGTCGTTGCTCTAGGCGTGTCCTTAAAAAATATGCGTAAATTTCCACGTATTTCAAAAGATGTCATTTAATTAATCATGACAAAATTGAGTTCCACGATTTAGGATTTCTTTAGAGCGTACCTGGCAACAATAATACCTAGTCAATACTAAATGACTATCGGCACCGAATGTCAGCTGTTTACACTTTACACAGTGCTGGCAAGTGGCAAGCAAATTATCATTCTGTTTTGAAATGTGCAACGTTGACTGCTGAAATTAAACGAAAATAAAGTTATAGGGGAGAATTCATTAATTATGGAGCAACGTGAGGAAACGAAGTTAGAGGTAAATTATGTGTATTTAACTCAAATAAAATTCCTATCGAAGATAAGTAAAGTTGTCAGGAATAAAGTAGATTGCATGTACCGAAAATATAATTCTTTATTTTTTTGTATGACGTTGAATGTGTTTCACATGTTACTTATTCCAAATGCGTAGAATGCAGTGTATGCAAGGAGATACGTCCTACATTATGTCCTTGCACTCGTATCAGCCCTTGAGTTTGAATCACAAATTAGATATTCGTTATATTCGATCCACTTCGCCTTTAATACACTCGCTATGTGCTCCACCTTAACGCCAAAGCGGTTAAGTTTTACTTTATCTACACCAAAGGACGCCAACCTATTCACCAATATTATACGGTCAACACACCAGTCGTTCTTAAAATTGAATTAACTATCCATGAAATAGTATGATAACCCCGCGAAAATAATTAATTCGGAAAATACGCACTCAGTCCATTCGGATATGGTGACACGCGGAGGAATACTAATGGCATAGCGAACATTCCTCATATCGTATTGTAATTTCATTTGCCGAATTTTGTCTTAAATTAGTGACCGTGGAGGTCAGGTAAGGTAAGGTCATGTATCTTTTTTCACTCTCGGAGCCGATCAATTAGCGCGTGAAAGAAAATGGCGGATGCATCTACGTATTTCACCCTGATAACACTGGATCATGACTCTAAAAGTTACTTTAATGTGCGTTTCAATAGTCCTACACACTTCGTTAACATAATCTTTTTCCTGTAAGTTTTACTTCCTTTGGTGTAGATAAAGTAAAACGAACCCCGCCAAAGCTGCTGAATAGTCCCAGGTACTTTTCTCTTATTTCATAGTTCCATCAATCGAAACTTTCGTTATTGTAACACTTCCACATACGTCCGAAACATTACATTTCTCCGGTAAAGTTTACATTTTTGTAGAGAGCCTGTAGTAGGATTTACCTAAGTAATTTATAAGGGCTGTAATGAGTGTTTCAATTGCGAATCAGGCCACTTACTGTATAGCACTAGGTTATTGTGCTTTATTTAAGACGGTGGGTTTTATTTACTTCCCTTTTCTGAAGCAAGCTACCGAAGGTGGAATCACAACTCCAAACTGGAAGAAATTTGAAACCTGCTTTGTGCAGACCTTTGGAGGGCTTCAGAACTAGTTTTCTTCCCGATTTTTATAAAAATACAAACGAACTTCGACTATTTCAGAATCCTTTTATTATTTACATCGATCAGGTTACTAGTTATATTAGGGTGACCAGACGTACTGATTTTCGCAGGACAGTACTGTTTTCAACTTCTGTTATACTTTCGTTGTTCTGATACTGATAAACAGAAAATTAATGCCTATATTTTCTTTGGTAATTCTTTCGTTTTTGTTTTCCTGCCTTCAGATCAATTACTGGAAACGGTGCTATTTCAAGATTAGTAAATTAGTATATTGTTTACAGTGACGTGAGTGTCTAACACAAAGCAACATTGTAATGTTGGTAGTCGAAGAAAATAGTCAAAAATATTGATGTAGTCTGAAGATGGCATCGAGAGAGAAATATGTCTTTAATTCGGAGCTTCTTTTTTTTTTTTTTTTTTTTTTTTTTTTTTTTTTTCTTAAGTGTTGAAGAAAGTGGTTTAAAATATTCTTCAGATTGTAAGAAACATGTTTCTTCATTTTATTCAACATGCATAGAGTATATTGAGCAGCGATTCTCTCCATTGTCTTAAATTAGTATCTTAGATTGGGTTAGTCTTAATACAGTTATTAAATGGGACACTGTTCAGTATAGTTTAAAATTTGTAAGCAAAATCACGGGAAAACAAGTAAATGATTGTCTGCTTTTTGATGAAATTACAAATGTGAGAACATATGTAACTTCTAGTAAAGGTAAAGAATGAAACACTGCTAATACTGGAGTAGATTTGAGAAAGGTTCAAATATTTTAAAGATATGTTCATTCCTTTCCATAATATTTTACCAGTCGTAGAATTAATTTCGTGCCTACCAGCAGAGAAAGGGGTTTCTCAATAATGAATAATTTGTGGACAACTAAAGAATCACAATTAGACATTGAAACTCTGCTGCACTTAACAATCACATTAACTTTAATTTACGTGCAGTGAATTTTAGGAAATGATTTTACAAAATGAGAAGAACTTGTAGGTGTACACTCAAATAAAAAATGTTTTGTTTCGCCAGGAGTTCGTAATATGTTACATTGAGTTTAGCAATCCTAACTCTGTAATGATGAACATCGGTAATGTTAACTTTATATGGGTGAATGGAATGTCTATTCAAGTCACAGTAATTTTAAATGTTGGTTAGTTTCAAATTATATCCATAGAAAAATATTGATTTCAACTATCAAGAAAGCGTAAATTATAATTATAATATTGCTTAGTAGTATTGTAGAATGAGAAGATAACTCGAAGTAAAATAATTCTGCATTTTACTTGATTGAAAAATTGTAAGAGTTTACGTAAGTCTGCAAAAGCTTTGAACTTAACATCATGTTTAGACTTAGCGATAGTGATCTCAATTGATTCAACTGAGCTGTGGGGATTTACGGTGATTATTTCAGAAGTGTTGTTTCTCTCCAAGTTTGAGGTCTCAAGGAAATGTTGAGAACCACTTGCCTATAGGGTGAAAATCTCGTCGTGAATTTTGTAAAACCTCATGTTTCGATAATGATTTGGGGATTAACGTCCGTCAATGGCATCTATGACTTACGGATAGTAAAGGAAACAGCCCCCACTTACTGTTAGGTACAATCTCGTCATTGCGCTTAGTGAGACAGGTAAACCATAGAGAGCGTCATTCAGGCTGACCGGCCACTGGATATGAACCCAAGACCTAAACCAACGCTCTACAATCTGAGCTACGGCCGCTCGTTTGAAAGCTAAGCTTATAGTCTCTAAATAAAGAATGTGGTCACCATCAAAACCTCTTATTTCCTACCAATACTAATACTATACTAATAATGTGAGATACATCTCAGGAATCTTCTTACACTAATGAAATTACACTGTTGATGTAATATCTGTATCACAATACCATGTATGTAGCTCAGTTGAGCGTTTCTCTAGCAGTCGGAAGGTCCTGGGTTAAAAATCCTGACTGAGGTTTTCCTCAGTCTCACCAGACGAATGCCTGGATAATATCTAAAACAAAAACAGTAGCGCTTCTTTATGTTCGTTTTCTGTCCGTAAACCTTAGCTGTCAATTGACGGACGTTAGTTAATCTCTATAGCAAAAATACGAATTTAATTCCACACATTGTTACACTTGCTATTGACTCATAATCACCCTCCATCCCTGATGTCGCCATGCAATTTTTGCGAAATAGATTTGTCCGTTTTTAAAAAATATTTGAGGTTTTTAGGCAAATTTGGTTCATGCCGAACTGATGATGGAAGAAATGGTGGAATGAAGAAAATGGCAGGAAACGGGAAAACCCAGAGAAAACCAACGAATATGACCATCCACCACAGAGTCCACGTGGCACGAGCTGGGATTAAACCGAGGACCCCAAGCAACAGTGGTGAGCACTGTGCCAGTAACCGAAACTCAAGATTTGTCCGAGTTGCGCTGTTACCACCCCATTATTTCCATGATTAAACTTAAAACTCTACAAGCCCGTGACCGATATCAGGACCTTGTGTCCTGTTTTTCTTTTCCTATAATCTGGTCACCCGAAGTTTTGTTGAAGTAGAGTTAATTGAATCGCAAAGTAATGACGTTTTGAAGGACAGGAATTTGAGTTTTACAGTAACCTCCCGGAAGCATTCGACAGTATGCTAATATCATACCAGAAAAGTGAAAAATAATGACATGTCCCTTAAATCTATGATAAAATATTTTCACTGATGAATTATCGACAAAATAAGCATTTTTCTCGCCTTACTGATGGTAAATTACTTTCTGTCCTGTGAATTTATGCTACTCAATTGAAGGCAGATTCCTATATTGCCTAGTGATATCCAGCCTCACAAATCGCATTGAAAGTGAATTGAATATAAGTATGTACGTAAACTGGGGGTGACTTTAACCCAAAATTGCAAGGAACTGTGTGTGTACTTCATTTTTTTTTAATTATTATTATTATTAATAAAATCCTATTAAACAAAATGAACAACGAGACTGTTATTAATGATGACTATATCGTCAAAAACGTAATGAATTTCCTGAATGGAAACATTGGCTGTATATTTGCCTTAGCATGGTCCTGCTGAAAGAACGCAAAACTACTTCCCTGAAACTTCATTCAGCAAGACGTGTAGCAAAATATTTTGCATTTATCAATCACTATCAACAGTTCCTTGAAAATGTATTGTTCTGCCACCGATACACTCCAATTCATGGAGCAGATTTTTCTTTTCGGAACTCCAGTATCGGTTGTTCTATACATTAACGATCGCAAATTTATTTTGCGCATTTGATCCCGCATCCTCAATTATGTTTATGTCAGTCAACTTGGGCTACTGTTAGTTCCCCTTCGAATTTTGAATATAACTCCCAACACCCTAACAATGTTTAAAAAGCAACTCCAACCAACACAAAATGACGTAAGAAAAGACACCTAATAAAAAATTATAATCCACGGAAGTGGAACCAACCTTCTCCGAGAAAAATGGGATTACGGTCAATTTCTTGAGCATACGCTTTCCTTAAAATCCGTTCAGCATAAGTACTGCATCGCCCGGCTTAAGTTTTTACACCACAGTAATTTCATACGGTTTTAACCTGAGTAACTTTGCAGCTTCTCGAACGAAGGGTTAAGAAATACCCGTTTGCTGAGAAAGACGTCGAAAGGTTTTTTTTTTTTTTTGGATGGGGGGAGGGTTCCAGGCAGTGATTAATATCAGTGAGCGCTGTATATGTCGCCATTTTTTGTTTCTTGAAAACCACCCGTTTCACCAAATGTATTAACGAAGTTATGTGTCGTAGTAAGTCCTGGGATTCGAACACTGGGAATTTCTCTTGAAATATTCCACTGACGGCAAGAACGAACTCAGTACGAACCATAAATGAACACTCATTCAGGAAGAGAATAATTAGGGCTATTATTTACCATTTCTTAGCTACAGAACTAAAAGACGATTAAGTCATATTTTCCAGATTGTACTGATTAGGAGGAAGAACACATGCAATCAGAAGATATACAACAAAGTCACTGAAAGAGAGAAACAAAATCCACTTCTTTTTTTTTAAAGGTTCTCTCTCCGATTTATAAAAAAGGCGATAAATTGGACTGTAACAATTACTGCCGAATCTCGTTACTCCCAACATGATACAGAGTATTCAGTCATATACTGTATGACTGCTAGCTCGCCTCACGTACTTGAAATAATTGGAGATCACCAATTTGGATTTAGAAGATATAGCCCTACGCTGGACCAGACTTTTTTCCTTGAGACAAATCTTGGAGAAGAAATGGAATACAATGAGACGAGACTGTTCACCAGCTATTCATTGATTGTAAGAAAGCTTATGATTCTATCAAAAGGGAAAAGTTAGATAGTATCCTGATACGATGTGGAATTCGAAGAAACTTGTTCAACTAGTAAGGATGTGTCTCAACGACCCCATAAGCAGAGTACGGGTAGGTAATAATATGTCGGATAGTTTCAAGATTCGAAGCGGATTGAAACAAGGCGATGCCTTGTCAGCACTACTGTTCAACTTTGCGTTAGAATTTGCGATTTTAAAAGAAAAGAAGACAAAAAGGGACTAACATTAAATGACTGAATCAACGCGGATGATGTAGATTTAATAGGGGAAGATGCACTACAAAGCAACACTAAGATCTTAGTAGAAGCTTGCGATGAGATAGGTCTACAACTAAACATAGAGAAAAAAAGAGGCATGATAACAAGCCGTGACACAGAGATGTGTACCCATTTTGGAATAAACACGACACAGGTAATTTTTCACTAAACTTTATTATGTTGGCTGGAACATGTGGAGAAACAGATGCCATTTATATTAGGTGGCAAAAATTACATCTGGAAGGTGGTGATCATACAGGTTTCAAGTCGATAGATGAGGCTACCCCACACCCGTTCCATTATCTCCTGAGTGATCTGCTGTACCTCCCTGCGATTACTTGTCTTCGTAGGGAGGCATGGTGACAAATAAATGGCAATGGTTCACACACACACGTTGTTACAAACAAATTACAGGTTGGAGTAATACTAACAATATTCGGTTCATTGCTAAATGGGTATACATCTCTATGTCACATTACAGAAAAGTAACACTCAAGAATGAGAACGTAGAGAAAGCAAGCAAATGTAAATACTTGGTAGCATAGGGTACAAACAAAAACGAGGTAACAGAAGAAATAAAAATTCGCTTAGCATCGAGTAGCGCATGTTTCTTTTCAGCCCAGAAACTCCTAACCTCGCGATTATTATCAAGAAAGTTGAATCGGGACGGGCGTATGCCATAGTGCTGTTACCGCCCATAAAATTCATTTTATCTTAAGAAAGTTGAAATTAAAAATATAGAGAACGGTTATTCTGTCGGTAAGACTTTACGGTTGTGAAAGTTGGAGTACGACCCAAGCAAATGAACATAAATTACGATTGTTTGAAAATAAGGTTTTGAGAAACATATACAGGACGAGATGACTGGAGAATGGAGGAGATTACATAATAAAGAACCTCAAGCACTGTACGACTCACCCGATATTGTAAGAATAATGTAATCGCGACGACTAAGAGAGCAGGTCATGTAGCTCGGATGGGAGAAAAATGAAGACTATATTCCATCTTAGTTGGAAAGTCAGATGGAAAGAGATCGTTGGGAAGACCGACCCGACGTTGGAGTCAATATTAGAAAGGATCTAGGTGTTTGTTATAAAAACTGGCTTGATCTTGCCCAGGATAGTATCCTATGGCAAGTGTTTGTTACTCCGCCGAGGAACTTGTGAATTTCTTAGTCCATATAGTAAGTTAAGGTTCTCAACGAGCTTGTGAGTGTTGAAGGACAACGCCTAAGCATGAATTCACAAGAGAGGCTTTCTTTGTTGAGGACATTGAGCACAGCGCCGCTCAGACCTCAAGTAGAGGAACATGTTTAAGAAAGAGAAAAGGGCCCTAGTTCTATGCATCAGATGCTATGGTCGATAGAAACTGGTCAAGAGATGAGAAGTGACATCACACGTCTCGCGCTGCTCGGAGTCCACCATATGTTTTGAAGGAAGTCACGTTTCTATCACCCAAGAGGTGATCGGTACCACTTCACAACTGTTACAAGGATAGGATATGACTGAATGAGCATAGCAAGAATACTTGAATTATCAATCTCTATGCCCATGCATTCATTTATGTTATCATTGCTTGTTGGTCTGTGAACCAGCGCTCTGCCTTGGATACGTGATTAGAATTCCACATTGTTAGTAGATTTTGTCCTAATAAGCTATACTCTCTGTTAGGAGGAAAATGGTAACTGAATTCACGGCGGGATAGTGTGTTGGTTTATGTTTCACATTATAGAATGTCCTTTGTCTGTTATTAATCTTGTGTTATTTAATTCCCTGTAGCAGTACCTTGAGTAATGCAAGTGATTTGCATTTGTGTAATTTCAGTTGTACGATGATATCGGAGGCCCTGTGGAAGGAAGTATTTCTGTGTCAAAGCCAGCCTCGAAGAAGGGCGATGGAGAGTTGGAATTCAATACGTTGGATGAGCCTATCAGAGATACTGTGGTAAACCATTTTCCATGCATTTGGAGGTGTCATTAAGTTTATAGTGACCTTGAGATATTCGAACTAAAGTAATAGACTTGGCAGGGTTGATAGTTTATTCTGTTTTGTGTGTGTATATGTTTTTCCTACACTAACAATGGAACATTCCCAACTGTTTAGCCGATATTTACATGAAATATTTTTTTCTTAACCTGTAATGCACGAAAATGACATCCATAGACCCAGCCTTTTTGAAAATTTTAAATAGGAATTTTTTGAAATCTCGATTTATGGCTATTTGTACATTGCAAGCAATAGGTATGAAGACACTTGTGGGAATATGATCCAACCTTTGGGTAATGGCAATAGGTGAAGGACTACATCTGGTGGTAGTATGAGAATCATGGTCGCCATCTTGGATTCGGCTCGAGAATTTTAAATAGGAAAAGGGTTATGTGACATATCATTTTATGCTAGCTTGTTCCCAGAAATTCAGATATGAAGACATTTTACACCTACTCTTATTTGTTTTGGAGATAGAAATTCTAGAAGTTTCAATTTGACAGCATGTGGTCAATTTGTTGGTCATTTTGGTGGGCACACAAAACCAGTCGTTTTTAAAATCTGCAGCAACGAATCCAGCATACCTGCACCACCGTTGAACCCGATGTTACACAGCACATGAGGAATTTAAAAACGACTGATTTTGTGTGCCCACCAAAATTACCAACAAATTTATCACGTGTTGTAGGACGCCAAATTGTAACTTCTAGAATTTCTATCTCCTAAACAAATAAGCGTAGGTGTAAAATGTCTTCATATCTGAATTTCTGGGAACAAGCTAGCCTAAAATGATATGTCACATGACCCTCTTCCTGTTTATTTACGTTAATCAAGTAAGTGTTGGCCCGCTGAGAATAGCCTTTATAGCCAATTAGTGTAGATCGCATTCGGTTAATAATAGTACTAGAATAATACACCTATATTATCGCATGCAAGACTTATTATTTCTTTATTACATTAACCACACTCCCAATAAGCATTTAGCTGTTTTAAATAACCGAAAAGTATATACACCAGAAGTTCCCATAGCCAATGCACTTGTTAATATATATGTTCAAACATGTAGGTTAGATTAGTTATCCCTTTAATACAAAGAATAGTTCTACGATAGAAAGTTAGTGTTACTGGACATCTAACTCACAACAATAAATTAGTCAGTATTATGTCAGGAAATCTCCAATACATATATAGTAATGATCCAATATTAGTAGATTAGTTCCAATTAAGTATGTGCACATTACAATAAAGTAGAAATCACTCCAACACGTAAATTCCCATATCTGTACCCATATTGATATCTTTTAGACTGCCAAACCTAATGTTTGTTGACATTGTTAAAAATGTATTTCCTCCACACCAGTAACATCAGAACATGCACTAATAACTGAATAATTAAATGTTACCTTCAACAGTAAATCAGCAGAAAACTCCTTTCACATTCCTATACGATTTGCCGTTTGCATAGTATCCCTTAATTACCTGATATTGAAAAACACACTATATTTCATATGTAGTTCAGACCTTTCATTCATTCCTCCACTTCGTATCAGCTGCTATTCATAATATTTTATCCCAAACCAAGTAATATAGATATATCTAAAGTAGTTCATAACAATTCCATGATTTTATCGGTCGTGACGTCATTCCTTAGAATCATAAATATTTAGAACGAAATCTTATCCATTCCACAGTCATAGAGTACTAAATGCCATAAAACGTTCAATCTAAATTAATATCTTTAAAATCCATTCCAACACTTCCTATTTAAAATTCTCGAGCCGAATCCAAAATGGCGGCTTTCAAGATGGCAACTATGATTCTCATACCACCACCAGATATAGCCCTTCACCTATTGTCATCTCCCAAAGGTTGGATCATATTCCCGCAGCGGTTTTATCAGGACAAGTGTCTTCATACCTATTGCTTGCAATGTACAAATAGGTACAAATCAATATTTTAAAAAATTCCTATTCAAAATTTTTTAAAAGGTTGGGTCTATGGATGTCATTTTCGTGCATTACAGGTTAAAACCTAGCGAGAAAAAAATATTTCATGTAAATATCGGTTGAACAGTTGGAATGTTCCCTCGTAAGTACTTACGAATACTAAGATTTGTTGCCAAACCAACAATCAATGTTCGTAATGAGTTTAAGGGTCATTGGGAAATCCCAATTTCCGGAGATTGTATGATTTTAATGAGTATCTTTATATTTTAGTACTTCCCAATCAAACTTTGCATGTTGATAAACGGGCAAGCTCTGGGAACAGAGAAGCTTGTTAAAATATTTAATCCCGCATCACGGTTCAACGGATTCTGACCAAATTGGTCATGATGATAGAGAGAACTACTCTCAGTAGTTTAATTGCACTCAAATTGTAAGTTAATTTCAGTTTCCATGGTAACGAAACTCAACTATGTTCGCGTGCCACGTGGAAAGGGTTTAAAAGCGATATTAGAGGCAGAGGTATGAAGAGTAATAGAAATACAATCTTAATTTGTTTTCTATCTTTGTCTCGGTCACTTCCGCTCATTTGAGACCACAAGACCTCTCAAGACCCCCCAACTGATAGTAAGGTTCATTCATCCTTCTCTTCTTCCTTATTTTTCTTTCTGGCATTTGATAAACTGTGTTGACCGAAAACCGAAACATTGACTTTGTGTATTGTATGTGTATGTATTCGCATCATGATTTGTTTCGCATTCTGAAGGTCGTGGGTTAGTGACCGCCCATCCTGAAAGCTTTTCTCTGTTTTTCCTCGATCGCATCGGGCAGAATAAGGACCTTGAATAAGGCCAGAACAGATTCTTGCCCAAATCCTTATGTTCACTGTATAATCAGAATGTACGGTCTACATAATGATAATCTTCCTCTTCAGGAGGACACATTAGCTAGTTCATTTCCTAACATCCGCATTATTCTCTCAGCCATAAATTTTGCTCATTTTAAGCACACACACTTATACATTAAATCCAAAGAAGGAAAATTTGTAATAAACAGCTTTAGAACTTAAAGATTGAATGATTTCTGAAAGTTGTTCAAATGACAGCGGTAAGCAATTGAATTTCGCTCAACAAATGGAACATGCATAGCTTCACCAACAATGGGAACGCAATTTTTATACAAAGGGTTATTTTCTGAAAAGAGTCACGTCATTAGTAACGTTGGGCCTGCCAGACCCAAGCTCCCTCACCCTACAATTTGTAGCTGAAGAAAAGAATTAACTTCTAGAATTAAAGAAATATATTAACTTCAAAGGTAGAAAAAGAATGAAACATGTTCAGTGTTTCCAGGTAAATACCACGTTCAAATAAGTATTGATCTAGGTCTGACGGACCCAACGTTTCCACTGTAGAGTAAAGCTAATAAATGGATTCTATTTCTAGAGAGTAAAGGAAAAAAATGTGTTCACTAAAAGTCGACAAGGAATTTCAGTTTCAGTAGTTGTTAATCTCTCTGAAAAAAACAAAAAAAAAACACAAGGTGTGATCTTCTCGGGAAACACATCCCAGATGAATAGAAAACTTGGGTGGAGTCTAGAAAAATCTACTAATTACGAACGGCTTCCTAAGCAAGAACACAGACCCCAGTTGCATCCGACATGTACTCACCTCCCTAGAGGAGGAAAGGAAGTATAATATTACAATTGTAGCCCAAGTATTCTATCAAATGGAATTAAAAATTTTACTTAGTTTCAGTCAGTTGTTTTACCGAAAATGAAAATAATAAAGGCCAAATCGAAATCCTACTAAGTTAGCTTTCCTTTCAAGCATTTTATAAGGTACCCCTGCTATGGACAACTTTCCTTTATTCCTGCACGTACACTTCGACTATTTTAAAATTACGTCTCTACACCTTATGGTTCATTAGAGAAATTTTAGCATAGGTTGGCAACACTGACAACGGGGTTCGTGATGAGCAGGAACATCCGCAGCATGTCAATGTTTATGCCAAGTTTGGTTCTGCTGTGACTGAAATAAATAATGGAAGCAATTTTAAAAAAAGGACAATTTCCTAGAAAATAGGCTGGCAACACTGGTAAGTTGGTTGCTTGGCAAGGTACGCGACCTTAGTGTTTTTGTATTGTATCTAATAATGTTTATGCCAAGTTTGGCGCAGCTAACAGAATGGAAGCAATTTGAACAGTTGATTTTTTTTAGAAAATGGGCTGGCAACACTGAAGCACAGTATCAATCAAGACGGCTCCAGGAGCTCTGAGCTAGTTTAATCAAGACCTTTTGAACGACACCTTGTAGTTCCTTAGATTTAATTTCTGGACACCATGAGCAGGAATAGAAGGTCCCTTTTGCTATAGCTTTGGTATCAACGGACCTAAAAAGGATATCCTCGAACCATTTATGTACTGGAAATCGCAGTCCAATGCAAACGGCATTATCCCTTTTTAATACCAAATGAACTCAAATAGGTGGCGATTCTAAATGAGAAAAAAGTGAAATAGTGTAAAATTAGTCACGAAGTAACAATTGATACTTAAACCAGAGCCAGTAAAAGAGAAAGGCAGCTCTCTTCTTGTAATGTTATGGACCACCACTACCCGGCGCTAGTATCGCTATTAGCGGGTCTGACAGCTATTGAGTAGAGCTACATGCAGTTTGCGGTAAAGAAAAATCGCTCATTTTTCTACATTAGCTAAGGCTAATAATAAGAACTAAGGTATTCTAGTCGAGTTTTAGGAAACAGGATTTAAATTCAATTCTCTAGCTTTACTTCTTCACATATAACGATCCTAAAACTTTTTTTTTTTTTTAAAAAACATGCTTTTCTTAAACAATTCGCATTAAAAAGTAAAAAATAGTTTTATTCATTCAAGACTAAAAAGAAAATCATGGAGCGCGCTCTCATATACAGTCACTTTATAAATTCTTCAATTCGCGCGTCTCATGCTTTTCTTTTTAGTCATGCATAAACATAATTATTTTTTACTTTTTAGTACAAACTTTTTAAGAAAAGTATGTTTTTAAAAAGTTTTTTTTAATTATTTTTTTTTTCGACTTATTCCTGTGTTCGGATGCATTTTCTCAAGCTGATCTTGTCAGTTGTCATCCAAATGCTAAAATGTTATGCAACCGGTCAAATACTACATCGTTGCGGGATAGTATTTATTTTAGGAGAAAGAAGTCCATATTAGAAAAAAAAAAATAGAAATATATGAAAGTAACGATGCAAGATTGTATTGTCACCCGGCTTACGTCCATGCGCAAAATGTCATCTTTGTAAGACGTCGGGGAATGAGTGAAATTAACGTTGCAAGATTTGATGACACGATGAACCATTGTCAATTGAAGAAAAGTACTGAAAAACATTGGAAATTGCGTTTAAAGCATTTGTATTGAGACCGTAACTGCATTTCAATCCTTTACATAATCTTCTCAAATGAACTTCTGACGGAAGGGGCAGTAATTCATGACGTAAACAATGTCTATAACCTTTGGGAGATTTAATTTTCAATAACAAACTTTCCAAAATAAATTCATCAGTAGATCGTATTCCCTTTGGGTAAGACGTTTGGCACCTTTTCAGAATTACGTTGACAAACATTTTTTGTTTCCTATTTAAGTATTTTGTTCCCGTGTGCTCAGAACAAAACACCCTGCCACAAAACAAATTTGAATTTTGCTTCTAAAAAAATATTAATACACTGAACTGACTTCACAACAATGAAAACAATAGTTCCTATTCATGTTACAACAACAATTATAAATTCTCACAGTTGAGGTGAGAATTCTAGTCACCTCACAGCATCACAAAATAATAGAATTATTATAAGTTTCCCTGAAACAATTCATGTGAATCCTATAAGTACCCTAAAACAGTTTATATGAACACTTGTCACTTTTCCCTTCAAAGTTATCAAAGCATTCAATATAACGGCACATACACACTAAAATATAATACACACGAAAAAAAAAACAGCTAGAAACAATGCTACTTATGATTTACATAAATGTCACAGTCACACAATGAAACAAACAGTCTCCCCGAACAATATGTAATGAACTTGACTCTACGGTTTACCAGCCGAAAAACCCCTAATAGCGATCGCAGCGCCACGGTGGCCGAGGAGCCTCTCGCCTCCCTATCTCTAACAACGGTAAGCGAGAGAAGTGATCACACTTTCTTTTTCAGTCGTTATGCTTAAACTAGTATAATGAGCTTTCCCGAAACACGAAATTCGGGTATTCAATCACACACACTCGATCCGTTTCACAAACTTGTATATCCAAGCTGCGGCTCCAGGCAGACCTTTGCCCAAGGTTTAATTCAGAATTCGTAGATGGACCTCGGGAAGATTGTTTGATTTTCTTTACCATGTTTGCTGCGCTGGCACTTTGTGGAGGTGATGGGCTTGTACAAGTTCCAGAATCCGTTTCATGAGGTCGTATTAAGCAAACACAATGAAGGCTCACCCCCACCCACTTGTCAGAGTGGTAAACAACACCCCACCCACTTTTAGCAGAAACCACTAGATCTTGACAGTTTTTTCTTTAAGAAATCTACCCAAAAGCAACTTGCATTTATACAAATCTATTGACTCTTTTCCGTACATATTAAGAAATATACCCTTCATCACACCAGGCAAATGTCGGGATGGCACCTTCAATATAGACACTGGCCGACACCTTCCCGAATCCTTTCCCTATCCCGGTCTGAGCCTTAGATGCCTAAAGACCATAAATAAAATTCAAATTCTAAGCTAAGAAATACACAGAGTAACCAAAGCCTTAACGAATTGAACATGAACAATTAGTGGTATTTTTTAAAAAAAATTAAAAGAAGAAAAAGGTTTATAATGAAATATTCGTTACAATGTAAATGTATATTGAATAATTGTACGGTAGGTAAAGGGCAGATCATTTTCTACTGCAAGTACTAAAATTGTGACATAGTGTTTGGGGCTAATCTTTATCTATTAAATGAATAACCTTTTATTTCAGCTTAGGGATCTGAAAGCTGTCGGTGTGAAATTTGTTCATGTGCTGTATCCGAAGGAGAAAAAGAGTTTACTTAAGGAGTGTAAGTAAATTATTTCTATTGCAGTTTTCTCTTATTATAGATGTTGTACTCCCCAAATACTTTATTTTAAATTTTCATTTGCGTAGGATAGATTAGATGTACTGTTATGCTTTGTCTTCGCAGCCATGACGTTGCTAAGTTTAATACCTGTCTACGCTGACCATTGATCCTTTTTAATACACATTCCTACCAATATAGAGTGGTATTTATTTATTTATTATTAGTCAGTCAATCACACAGCAATAAAGCTATATATGAATGGAGCGTTCCATTTAATAACAGTGAAATTAACATTCCGAAGACACTGAAGTTACGATAATTTAAAGATTATTAATAGTTTCGGACGTTAAATAAACGTTATACTTACTAATTCCTTTATAGTATGAGTGGAAGCAAAGATTTCACTTCTCTTATCGTAGTTCGCTTCGATTTCGTTTTACTTCTTCTGAAAGTGGAAAGTAATAAATGTTCGCGAGAGCTAGAATTGCGTGCAAAAGACGTGGAAGTTCACTCATAAATTAATGTGATATAAACTACACCAAGTTCATCATGAATTCCAATTTTTATTACTTCGAATACATAAAATAAAGAATAAAATACAGTAATTGTAAATATTTTCGGAATTCCCAGCACGGTTCAAATGTCGAATTGCATCTCATCTAAAGAATGCCATAAAACTTGTAACATAGTAATGTGAAGATAATTGAAGTACAATGATGTTAAATTTAGCAAACTATGTGATGAATTACCGTGAACATTCTTCGTATTACAAACTCTGGAAGACCAATATCAGTTTTAGGGTTTGGGTATTTTACAAGATTTGTTTCATACTAAAGTCCAAAGCGAAGTGTTGCAACCTAGAAAGATTATTATCCCTAAATAATATAAACTATTTATGACTCAAAGATTGTTCATTCTCTTTTAACTGCGACTTGTATTATTTCTCTTTCAGGGGACTTGTGGGGACCACTCGTTCTGTGTACGTTTATGGCCATGTAAGTGCCTTTCTAATTATAATATAAAAGTACGATAGTATTTACATTAAGATTTAATATATATATTGATTGATAACATGGCCGTTCCTTAACACCATTCTTCTTATGTCTCCACCCTATTGTGTGAACACGCCTTCGGCGAAACGTTGCCATCATTTCAGAGAGAGAGAGAGAGAGAGAAGTTCCTGTACCTTCTAATATGTAAGTCACCTTTCTCTTCTTCCTGATTTCATCATTTATATATAATTATATACAGTGCGGCCCTTTTATAACGAATTTCAGGGTACCAACAAAATGAGTTCTTTATATCTGAACTTCGTTATAAACAGACTCACGTATTTTTCCCGAATTTTGGTTTAAACAAAAGATTGGGTAACAAGCAGAAAAGTTTAAAAAAGAATATACAGTAGTATAGCATTGCATCTGAAGGTGATTTTATTAAATGGGTTATCCTCTAGCCACCGTACATATTGCAGCTTACACCGCTTTGCCTACCAGCTTACAGCAACCGAAAGCACCTCACTCTCTCTTTACTTCTAACACAATGAGCTCCGCTGAAAACCGAGATTTATTTTTACCGTGGCTGTCATCCAAGTGAGAAGAGGAGTGAGTCATGCCTGGCTTGCACAGCGAGATAAGGTGAAATTCCATCGTCTGAAAAGACAATGCGATTTTAAAAGTGTTGGATTTCTGATGTTTGGACAGAAGCCAAATGAGGAATGTATGAGAACAGCTGTGAAAACCAGTTTTGCGGAACCTGTGTAATGCACCACCAGAAGCAAAAAAGGGGGGCTGTGGAATTGACCTGCATACTTAGCTTGCAGCTGTGAACAAAAGAAAGTGGATTCCTCTGCTCTTCTCCACTCGCCCTGTTACAAAACAAAGGGGAGGGGTTGTTCACTGCCTTCAACCTTTTGTACTTCCGTCTTTTCATGTAAACAATAGCCACGAAGAAGCGGAAAATCAATACGTCCTAAACATGAACCAATTCTGAAAAATTCGCTATAAGCGGTCTTGACGGGAAATATTGTTCGTAGTATACGGTCATTTCTTCCATGTTTTAAAAAGGCAGGGTGACCGGGATTTCATTTATGTTCGCAATATCCAATAATTCGCTATGTCCGAGGTCGTTATAAGTGGGCTGCACTGGATTAAGTATCTTAAAAGCAACCAATAGCACTTTCCATAGAACTACAATCCCTAATCAAGATCCTTTTGTCCTCACTCCTTCCCCTCCTCCCCATATCTATCATATACCAAACCTTAATGCATGCGTCCCGCCCGTTACTAAATGTCAGATTCAAACTGTCTCGCCTTTTTGTGCCTTGTGACAAGCCTCTTCTCTCCCTTCATCTTTCACTTCTTCCTCGCTACTAAGACTAACCACTCTCACTTCACACGTTGATCAATCTTCCTAAACCTACCTCTCTCTCCAAAGTTGCCGGAGCAACCTAACCTTTCACCCTCCAGAGTTAAAAAAAAAATCACCAATTAAACCATAACCGTATCCAAAAAAACAAAATTCTCCCAGCCTATTTTGAGCCTTTCTTCCCGCACACACTGCCACCGAACACAAAGTCCTTTCCTACGATCTTTCCTTTTTCCTGCCCACCGTATTGAACAGGCCGACCTACTTAATAATCTCCTCGCCTTTGCCCGTAACCTGAAGTGGCATTACCACTGGTTCACTTATCCTGATACCTTTAAGCATCATCTCCAACACCGAAACCCATCCCCAACTTTTCTTCACCTAAAAATAGCGCCATGATGTTTGTTCGTGGAGAAAGGAAAGGATATCTTTTAGCAGTAGAAATGGTTGTAAGGGGAAAAGTTCAGTCCTTTGCTGAGAATGTCGGATTCAAATGCAGTAAGATCACAAAAAGTGAGAGTCAGTGGTGTGATTGACTCAGCAACATACTCCCTTCTCATTGCGTTTCCTACTATCCCATTTTATTTTGGGGTACGTTTTCTGTATTAAATCCCATTTTTTTCGGGATACGTTTTCTATACTGTATTGCACTTTCTCCGACTGCGATTTCTATATTGTATTCCACTTTCCTGACTACGTTTCCCTTACTGAGTCCCAGTTTTCATTTATTATTTATTTCTTATTGTACCTAGCTCAATTTTCAACACAAAACACCATTTCCGAAACCCGTTTCTTATCAGTACTTGCGCACCCGCAGAACGTCGTCAATTGTTTTGATGTGGTCGTCCGCCTTTATATATATATATATATATATATTATTATTATTATTATTCCTTTCAATTTTGAACGTGTGCTACAAGTGAACTTCTTTCTTGTCTACAAGTGATCACGGCTGAAGCCGAAGATCAGAGTTTGTGTGCGTAATTCTGTCCGTGATTTTCTTCAAAATATTATGTAAGTAGCCTTTCCTTACTGTTAAAATTTCACGAGGGGAGGGGGTAATGATACTTAAATGTTAGAAGCAAGCTGGCTTTTATGGGGACTTCATGTACACCTAGAAAAGTGGCAACATTTCATTAAAGCCGTGGTCACATAATAGGAATGGACAAGGGCAGATAGGATTGGTGCTAAGAGGCGGCCATTTCCTTGAGTCATCACAGACAAATACCAAAATGATTTATGTAAGGACCAGGACTAGAAATCATTCTCCGATGGCCTCTGTAATAAGGAGATGTAATAAGTTGCTCTAAATCCCAATAAATATATTTTTAAAAGGTTTTCACAGAGTACATGTGTAGAAGACAATTTTGTAAGTAATGTCAAACGGTAAGGTTCCTATTTCGTTGCAGGAAATGTTAAAAATGTATCCTCTGAATGTGTGACGACTTATTTCAGCTGTATTGTGAAGAGATATGTGTAGTAAGAAAATAAGGTTTCTCAAAAGCAGTAAATGGGTGCGAATTTCACATACTGGAACCATAAAGATTTGGTACATAAGCGCTTCCTAACGTCTGAATTCTTGGGCCATCTAGTTGCTGTGGACGTACTGTTTGCATTTGAAAAATCCCCTTGAACGGATCTAAAATGTTTACGGTCAAAAACGAGAGAACTGTACAAAACTGAACACACCCCCAAACTGAAAATCCTGGCAAGCACGTAGCCCTTTGCTCTCCCTCACTTGTGGCCCTGAATACCTTCCAAGAGCTGATTGCACTAATCTATAATATATTCACGCTATGTTTGAGTTTTTTCTACAGGGCTTCACTTATTCGTAGAATCGCTCTAATATGGATTTAATTTTTTTAATTTTTGGCACACAAGAATTTTGTGCCACGCATTATATTTTATAGTGATATCTTATCTAGAATCTCAAATTGAGTTAGTTTATTTCTATCAGAATGTATAAAAATAAAGCAGTACTTACAAGGTAAAATCATCGAATAAGTCACAGATGTCAGTGTATGACGCTGTGTTATATATTCTGGAATTTTTTTTAAATAGAAATTAACTTAACACATTTTTTTTTTTTTTTTTTTAAAGGGGTTGGGGGTTCATACTTTCAGAGAGTTTGGGAGAAATGTATGTCAGAGTGTAAGTGCGGGTTGCAATAATCTCGGTGCGTGACAACAACTTCCGTATTGATTACTTGTTCTTTCACCGGAGAATATATTCATATATTCTTCAATGCCTCCTCTTATCAAACGGTGTGCTGAAATCTTCTCTTCTTCTTCTTCTTTTTTTTTTTAATAAAGAGTTGTTATATGTCAATTAAGGTCAAAAAACGTATTCTAAATTGCAGTGCGTGACGCGTGGAATAGTCTGCTCGGCTTGCAGGAACATTGAGAAACATATTGTACAAACCCCAAGAACGTTATTTAATTATTATATCTGGTGTAGTAAAAAGTAATCCATTATTTTTGCATGACATTGAAGGCTTGACTTACCATAGTTAGAATGGTCCGATTTAGGTCACATATACGCCGTTTTGTTCGATAACGTGTTGCCATTTGGAAGGTAATATCATGATGCCTCTCTCATAGAAGCCCTTGTCCCTATTGGCAAAAAATTGAGACAGTCGATGTTCACAAGCCTCTCTTGACGCGAATTTTTCACCAGCAAACATGTTCGCCATGGACAGGAACAGATGGTAATCACTCGGTGCCAGGTCCGGACTATAAGGTGGATGCATAAGAACCTCCCAACCAAGCTCCCGGAGCTTCTGGCGAGTCACTATCGATGTGTGTGGCCTGGCGTTGTCCTGGTGGAACACAATGCCTCTCCTATTGGCCAAAGCTGG
>JAGDQP010005276.1:29198-45153 GCA_022664845.1 Lepisma saccharinum
TTTCTCTTTGCTAGTGTCCATTTTGACGCGCGCTCACACAACACTGAGTCAACTCATCACAACTATCTGAACAGTGTTTGTAGTACGCAATCTCATCGTTTGAACGCCATCTCGTTGAACCCGATCGGACTTATACAACGCGAGCTACAGATCACTGAAGCCATCTATTGGCAAAATAATGGATTACTTTTTACTACACCAGATATTACAGTTTGTTGACAAAATTCTACTCTTCAGTGCTCACATTTATAGCTTGTGAGCTACAGCTTCCATTTATCCAAAATAACTGAATCGGTCGCAGCTGTTTAGAGGTAGGTCTTGAGGTCATTTACGAACTAATAATTAATAATCCATTCCTATTTGGAGTAGCAGCTGTATGCATATTGATGGGATGGATGAATTGGCAAATAAATAAATTGGAAGGAAACGGGAGAACCCCGAGAGAACCCACGCACACGATGTTTGCCCACCACAAAGCCCACATGGCACGAGCAGGGTTTGAACTGACGATCCCAGGTGCCAGAGGTAAGCGCTCTAACCATTGATCCACCGCGGCCCCAAGTATTAGTACAAATCCATAGTGAGCTTGTGTTGTTTGATTATTAAAAGAAAGCTACGATTTTACTAATTTTAATTTCAACAACTTAGAAAGTTTGAATGCAAAATTTAAAATATATACATATTAAGCTTTTTCTTTTATACATTGACATGAATGAATGACCTATTTCTTTCTAGTCTTGTTTACGGCCTCCCAAGTATTATAATTTAAACTCGATTGTATGATCATGTCAGTATGTTAGGCTCTTTTTATCTTCCTATATGCTGTTACTACCTACAACCTGTTATTGTTTTTATGAAAATGAAACGTCAAACATTCCCCTATTAAGTAGTACATTAGATAGTTTTGTTGGCCCTATACTTTCAGAGAGTTTGGTGAAATGTGCCATTTGTAAAAATGTCAGTTCGTGACGGCAACTTTAATATTATATAATAGTATTTTTAATATATACATGTTATTTAATCGAGAACGTGATCCCCAATATTTCTGAAGCATATCGTATGTCCTTTTTTTTAAAAAAAAAACTTCTCGGAGATATACAGCAATTACAGTAGAAAAGTATATTCTGAATGTCAGTTTGTGAAGCGTGGTATTGCTCGTTAATGTTTTACACTAAATTTATTGTGATTAGGAAAAACGTTTGAAATACTTTTTGTTCAGCATTTGACTCTAATGCATAAAAGCACTTCACTTTTCACCAAATATTCTGCTGTGTACAGTACTTTTCGTAGTACATTGAAAGTCGCACACTCACCTTGATCTGAGAACGTCACGCACTGACCATACTATGTTAATGATCAAAGAGTCATTTGTTCAGCACTTGATTCTGACGCACCATATAAAAGCAATTTACTTTTCATCATGTATTCTGCAGCATGTAGTACTTTTTATATGTAGAGCGTCACGCACTGACATAATTATGTAATCGATTTGTACAATGCTTGCCAGGGCGTAAGGACAATTATTAAGAAACAAGTCAGTAGTTTATGTCAGTATAGAAAAGAACGAAGTTTAATTTATGATTTTTTAATTTTCAAATTCCTACATTTTTAGCTGAATAATTAACTGTTCAAATGAAATACAGTTGCAGCTATTTTTGTTATTTTTTAAATAACTCAAAAAGAGAAGCTATTTACGCGTTTGTACTCACGACTTTTTTCATTTCTTTATGTAAACATGAATCGTATACCTTCCAAGAATCGATTGCACTGTTTAAAATAAATCCACGGCATGTTTCCTTGTGTACCATCGGGTATTATTCGTAGAATTGCTCTCTACTCGATATTCTGGATTGACCAAATTCCCATGAAAATTAAATGGTGAGTAGGAACAACTCGGTACCTTGTACTTATAGCATCAGATATGATGCAGAAACTGTACAGGACAAGTTATTAGCAAAACTTGCCTTTCTCAGGCCTGTTGATAGCGAAATGGAACCTTTACTTACTGAATTTCACTCTTGTTCCATTTTTATACAATGCTTTGAATATATTGTTGCAAAATATTAAGCACAGGTTTGTGAAGGAAAATGTTCTGAGGTTTTCATCCTTCTGCGTGAATGTTGGCATAACGAAGGATGATAACCTTCTTTCTGCAAAGAACGTAGACTTTGGGTTTTCAGTAAAAAATATAATACAGGGAAGGCAGCCTATTACAGATGTGGACATGGTGTGGTTGCTCAATGGTAGAGCACTCAGCGCGGGTGCTTGGGGTTCTCGTTTCGATCCAGGCTTTGTGGGGGACAAACACCGTGTTCATGGGTTTTCTTGGGGTTCTCCCAGTTTCTTCATTCAACCAATTCTCCGTCATCATCCATTCGGCCTGAGCCAAAGTTGTCTAAAGGTCTAAAATAGAATTTAAATGCAAATGTAAAATCTTACAGTTCCATCAAGAATGCAGAACGTGCTTCAGAAGTTAACCGTGAAGTTGATTGAACGTTCTCCACTCACATACAAGTTAACCAAAGCATCATCCAGCCTGAATCCAGGAGTAGCAATGAATTCTGGACTTTGTAGAAATCATTTTCAGCAGTTGTGAACCAGAATTAGATCAGTAGTTCCGTTGCAGAGAAAACTGCGTTAGTTTAAGGCACGTAATCACTAATTGTAACATCACCAACTCCGTGTGGAAATGTTTAAACAGTGCGTAATTCCTCGAAATATCTGAATGAATTACAACTCAAAATTCAACTTCCAATTTCAAGGGACTCTGTAACATAACAGGAAGAGTTGTGTGAAAACCTGTAATAATCGTTTCAGCACCGATCTTCTGTGTTGTGTTATTCCCTACACTGCAACAGGACCTGTTAAAGAATAGTAGATTTTGTAACGTTTCTTATCTTTAGAATATTTGAAGATATTGAGTGTTTTCGACAGGGCAATTAATAATATGTGTATTTTCTAGGGTACTGCAAGGCTCTTCTGACACTGCTGATAATTCCAATGACGGTGGCCCAGAATTCGCTGAAGTTTTTGTTATCGTTTGGATAGGATCTATGGTGGTCACTCTTAACTCAAAATTGCTAGGCGGTAATATGTAAGTACTACGTATTTCACATGTAGAATATACATCTGTATGCTCTAATGTGGTGCAGATTTTTAATAATTGTAGGTCAGCACGTGAGAGAAAAATTAAATGGATGTGTATTGTAAAAATGTTTCTCAACCTTTCAACTCGTACTTAGAGCCTATATTGTATAGTATAAAAGCGTTTCTTCTCTTCCGCTTTTGGTTGCTGTGTATCAAACATAGAACTTTGTGTACTGAGCGTATACATGAAAATCGAGTGTTCAATATTTGTTTTAATTTTCCCTGCACATACTCTCGCTTCTGGGTTTATCATTATTCTTACGTAAAGACGGCGGACGGTGTTTACTTAACAGTCTCCACATACAGACCAATTTTGACCATTTTACACAGGATACTTAACAACCATAACAAGAGAAATGGTTTTGGAAGGAATAAACTCTGGCCTCGTAAACAACTTTGAACAAGGTAGCATCCCAGCATTTGTCTGGTGACCGAGGAAATCCAGCGTAAACCTCAGTCAAGATGGCCAACTCAGCGAATCGAACCCGGGTCCTCCCGATTGCAAGGTGAACACTCTACCAACTGCTTTACCTCGCCGCTATTATAATGAATATGTTTCGTACGTATTTTTAATAGAGATTTTTAATGTGGATTCATGCGTATGTGGGATTAACTCATCCGACATAGCGATCGTATTGTATTGTTCTGAATATTGGCTTTTCAGAAAAGTAGGTTTTATAGTGGTCAACTTTTGTGTGTGGTAAATTACTTTTCAATATCCGCATCTTGCGCGATTTTTTTTTTTTTTTTTTTTTTAAATTTTCAGTTCCATTGTCCACAAAAAAGCATTTTATGTCTTAACACCCTTTGCATAAGCACCTGAAAAATATTCTCTTGGCAGTACGTAATAAATAGCATTTCGTGTATTTCTACTTTAAACTTGATTTCCTAGTAACGTTTCTTCACTTAGAAGGTGTTCTATGTCGTATTGAAGGAAATTATTGAGAATATTACTTACATGAGAGTTCCCGTTGAAGACCTAAATACTTTTGACTACTTATATTTCATTTCCGATCACTCCGCATAATCACGATTGTATACATTTATTTATTAAGTTTCAGATACAGCTGGAATCGCCATTTTACCCTGGAACTAAATAACATTAAATTAAATTGTAAAATAACACATAACTCAGCAAGTAATACAATAAACATGACGATTATAATACACAAGAGGATCAACTCAGATACTGATATTTAGCGCTCGACAGAAAGTATTTTCAGTTCCAAAAATATCAATATTTGAATCAAAATTATTATGCATATTTACCAGTCTAAAGAATAAAGAGCGCTGCAGTATACTTAACCTGGGCGTGGGCACAGTGATGGAGGTTATTATTTTTTATTATTCGCAAGGGAACACGGAAGTAAAATTCAGATACTAACTCCAGTTCTAAGATTCCCGTTAAGTATCTTGTATAAGTACATCAAATCTGCCAGCTTGCGACGTGAAGAGGGAATGTGAAGGCCAAGAACGGATAATAACTCGGGCTGGCTTAAGCTACGTGCCGATGGTATTCTTCTTTTGACTATAGCAAGAAACAAGTTCAGAACAGAATCAATATGAGAAAGATTTGAAATACTAGCCATGCTCCAAATTGGGGAGCAATATTCAGTTTTAGGGGAGATGAAGGCTTTGTAGAACGTACTCAATGAAGGTCCTTGATTTCTGTAAATCTATAGAGAAGACCAGGTAAGCGAACTGTTATAGAGGTCACGTGATCAGCAAACAAAGGTTTTTCGTCAAATACCACTCCAGGGTCCTTTTAAGAGGAAACTTTAGCGATAGGATTATCTCCAATAAAATAGGTAGATGGGACTTGATTCTTCTTTAAAGAAATAGAAAGAAAAGAAGATTTTAATGGATTTATTTTCGAGTTCCACGCATTGCACCAGTCCGAGATATTAGAGATGGAATTTTGGAGATCAGTAACATCCTGTAATGATCTGATTTCTCGAAATAATTTACAGTCTTCAGCAAAAAGGAAAATTATGGTTTCAGAAGACGAGAGATAAGACGGGAGTTCACCCATATATAGAAGGAAGAGGAGAGGGCCCAAAACACTACCTTGAGGTAGACCAGAGAGAACGGGAACAATATTAGAAGAGGATCCAGAAAGAACAACACGTTGTTCGCGGCCAGTGAGATAGTCTGAAAGGAAATTACCATGGATATTGAATTGGTGAGTTAGTTTTTAAAGAAGATTACAATCAATTCTACCGAAAGTCTTACTAAGATCAAGATAGATTACGTCAAATTGTGTGTTATTGGACAGGGATTGTGTAGCATCAGAGAGTAACAAGGACAGGTTGGTAAGAGTGGGATTACCAGGAAGAAATCCATGTTGAGCAGAGTCTAGATAGGGTGAGACAAAAGTGTAACGTCTATCTTTGATGATTCTTTCACACACCACAGACAAAATGGATAAAAGAGAAATGGGTCTGTATGAAGAGACATGGGTCTTATCTCCAGATTTCAGAATGGGTATATTAGCCAGCTTCCAAGAAGAAGGAAGTACACCTTCGGCAAAACACCCATTTAACATTCGAGAAAAAGGATAAGCCAATGATTCAGCAGCATTACGTAAAAAAAATAGCCCTAATGTTATCAGAGCCGGGAGAACGATTTAGAGGTAAAGAAGAAAGCAGATATTTTACCTCATCCGATGATGTGCTTAATGAAGACAGAGAATGCGGACATACCTGTTGAAGCTGAGGAGTAGGTCAAGGAATAGATTGAACACAGAAATTGACAGAAGTATTCATTGAACCCTTTGTTCACCAACAGCTGTAGATGAATCATAAACTAACACCTTTGAAAGTGTCATGTCCATATTTGAATTTCTGAAAATAGTTTTTATTGTTATTAATAATTTATTTATTCGTTGAAGCGTCACACATCGTTAGAAAGGCTAGTTATGACACATTAGCAGGGCTCGAAATGGAATCTTTCACGAAACGGAATGTTTTACCATCGTTAACATCCTGTCCCTTTTTGTCTGTGATAACCATATTGACGAGACGGAACAGGAGGATTCCATATATTCACGAACCACAACGGCGTTCCGGCCCGCTCTGGTCCATTTTGAACCCTGTACATAACAAAACAATTACTTACTACTGTAAGTGCCTGATGAAAGGCATATTCATGACTGAAAATGTCGATATTTGAAGTAAGGTTATTGATTTAATTATTAATCTAAAGAAAAGGGACCCTGGTGTGCAGATAACGTGAGTATAGTACAGTGAAGTAGCTGCTATACGTCCGGAAGTTACATTTATATTTTAGTTCTTCAGTTTTGAGATTACTATGAAATACCTTAAACAGATACCTCGTAGCTACCAACTTGAGATGGGAAAAGAGACTAAGGATCGTTTGCATCTTCTTACGATTTATTACTGAGAAAATCTGCTTTTTAACTTCTGTCTTTCTTTGGGATGTAGTGTAATATAATATTTTAGATAACCATTTTGCTGACAATAAGTAAAAAGTCTGATACAGAATCTTTTAAGGACTAAAAAGTGAATTTCAAGCGTACATAGCATTTGCATCACAGAATGCTTAGTAATTCTGTACTTCATTTCTATATTAAATAAAAATGAATTTTGATTTAAATCAATCAACCTTGCTTGAGATGAAGAATATCGGTAATTTACGAATTCGTCCTTTCCAAGGGCTTTTTTTTTTCTATTTACAGACGCTGTACAGGCATTACTTACATACAAACACGAAATAAAATCGGGTGTAATACTATTTCAATTGTGGTAGTTCTACGTCCCTGTGTTACGTATGTTCGTATGCAGGTTTTTTCTTCTTCTTCTTCATAAAGCTATCTATTGAATGTTCTATGGAGATTTAAAAGGAACATTTTATAGAATCTTCTTGTCACGTTCCAGCTAACTTTCGGACGTTTCCGTTGGCCATTTTCAGTGAATTGATTGTACATGTTAAGAAAGATGAGGGTAGTAAACATGTGTTGTAATTGTATTGTAGTTACTGTTGTTGAACATCCTGTTTCTTTCTTGTTTCAGATCCTTCTTCCAAAGTGTTTGCGTGTTGGGCTATTGTTTGTTGCCCACAACCATAGCCTTAATTATTTGCAAGATTATTCTCGTGGCGGAACAGACAACGGCTCTTTTTATCGTGAGATTTGTAGTCACCATGATCGGCTTTGGATGGGCAACTTTCGGTAAGTGTTTGTTTCTTCTGTTCAGTGCAAATGATGTTTAGTGTTGTTTAATAGGGGCGTGGGTGAGGTCATTTTCTAAAACCATCACACACCTTATAGTTCACTGAATAAATGATTTAGCATTATGCTGAAAACTCAAGTGACCACCAATGAACTTATATCGACATCCACCGTGAAATTTCCCTGACAGAATCTACGTCATAATAGGAAAATCATATACAGAAACTTATCTACCTTTTTCAACTGGACTGGAATGTCTCGAGATCGAGGTTGTAATATTGCGTGACGAGGCAGGCACTTGCACATGGCTCCAGCGCAGACTGGAGGAGACGCTACAACTACTTTACTTTCGTCCCGGAATGAAAGCGAGAAATTGTAGCGTCTCCTCGCTGAAGGGATGTCCAATTCCTGGTAGATACCTGCTTTGCCACTCAGCATTGCAACCTTGATCTCGGGATCTTGCAGTTTATAAGTGTCGTAGATTCTCTCAGCGAAATTTCTAGATAATGTAAGCCAATTGACTTTTCCCCTTAGTAGCAGTAGCTTTGCAACTGGAAGTCCGGGAGCCAATCCTTTATTTACTTATTTATTTAAATGATAAATATAAGCAGCGGAAAGAGCACAATAGTTAAGCAGAAACAAATGTAAAAGCTTTCGTTGATAAAGACGTTCACAGAATAATAATACTTGGAGATGGGAAATAACATCGAGCGTGTCATGTTGACTAATATGTATTTTTTTAAAAATGCAAGGAGAAAATAGTGCCCACAGTGATTATGAATTTAACCTGAATTTCCCAGTTATCGGTTCGTAGCTGGGAGATCCATGTTCGATTCCCATTTACTGCAGTGACCAATTTTTTCATTGTTATCGAACATAGTCATCGTGTATTTTTATTTTATTTTAATTTTTTTAAAGGAAATAGGCTGCTGTTCAGTTACAGTATTCAGTAAAAATTAATATTAATTCAAATCTTAGTATACACGAATTATTATTACAAGGAGAATGAAGTATTATACACATGTGAGCTAACAGAAGTTAAGCCCCTGTCCGTCGTTTTACTCTTTGTTGACCCTGTACGTAAGGTCCCGGCAGGGGCATGCGTGTGGATTTTAACAGCTAAAGGTTTATCGTGACGGGCCGAAGTCCAATGTTACTAGACTGGCCCATATAAAAATATAGTTGCTTTTTTCCTTTCGACCATACGTTCAATTGCATCCTTTAGAATACAATCGTCTTAACCAGTTTCTTTTTATTTTATTGTCTCAAATACTGTTCAGTTCTCGCGTATTCTCTTCAGCACTTCATTACTGATTTTTTTTTTTTTGCCTATTCTTCTTCAGGTCTTCATTTCAAAGGTTTTTATTTTCTTTCGTCACTCGTAGGGCCATATTGATGAAGAACCCCCAAGAGTGGGTGGCTCCCAGAGGCATTGAAATTATATACTCCTGGGAGCCCCCTACCTCTTGGGAGTTGCACTCGAAAGAACACATACAAAACATTAATGAATCGACTCTTCGTTCATCCACCCGCACAAGGGATTTTCCTTCGTAGTGAAGCCTTTATTTCTTCACACTTCATATCCTCATTATCAATGCTTCGTACATCCATTTTTTCTTACAATTTTTATTTAACTGTGGTTCAATTTTTTTTTTCAGTTTTTAATTTTAAGACCTTTAGGCAACTTTGGATCAGGCCGGATAGATGAATTGGTGGAATGAAGAAAGTTGAGAAAACGGAAAAACCCACGCATACGGTGTTTGTCCACCATAAAGCTCAACATGGCAGTAGCAGGGTTTAAACCGACGACCCCAAGCCCCAGAGGTGAACGCTCTGCCACTGAGCCGCCGCGATCCTTGTGGTTTCATTTGTTCCAATTACCATCACTTTCGTTTCCTTTATTTTATCTTCATTCCACAACAGCTTGTTATTAGTTATTTAAAAATTGTAGGACAGAGGTTCGCAAATTGTGTGTCGCCGTTTACTTGTTTTGAGGCGCGGGAATCCTATGCCTACAGGGTGGGCAATGCTCGTACATTTAAAAAAAAAGTGTTGAAGACGTTATATTTATTTTTTTACAAATATACGTATTTTTATAAAGGGAAACCTTTTCTATGACAGAAGGGAGAAAAGTTTGAGGACTCCTGTCTTACGGCAAGATCGTTCATAAATTTGTTACACACATCTCACTGTAGAGACCACTGCGAAGTTTATAAGAATTAAAATACGTGTCTGTTAATAGTAAAGTTTCCGTAAATAAAAATTCTTTTGGTTTACTTTCAGCGTCGATTGTGTTTCTTGGAGATAGTCAGCCAGCAGGACGAAAGGCTTTAGCAGTATATCCAATCTTCTTGTTTTATTTTGTAATATCATGGTTAATAATATCACATTCTCACACGTGATGGAAGTGACTGCTATATTTTTTTCTTCTTGTAAAGAAGAAATTAATTAAAGACTGTTCGGATGAAGAGTGGTGCTGATGCAGTGCCATTGGAATGTACAAAGGTGTAAAAACTTTCAATTTATTTTGTGTGGGATTTTGCTTTCAAATCTGTGCCTGCGAGCAGTGAATTGTGATTTTAGTATTTTGTACTAAAACATTCCCGTCATCAATTGCGGTTTTGTATAATTGTTTGCTTCTTTCTGTTTATAAGTGTTCATAAGTTGAAAGTAAACTAAGTTGTATATAAAAGAAACAGAGCCTCTGGTTTGGCGTCTGATTGGAATGCCCACATGAAGTAGTTTTATTTTCACACGTGTATTTGTGTGTGTGAATGTTTTATTTCATAACCATGTTTCAGCGTAATTTTAGGAAGTTAAAGTACTCGTATCTTACTGTTTGAACGTGATCTGAATCGTTCGTATTCAACGATATTACAATGGCGAGGAAGTATACTTCAGCAAATCGCATTAAAAGAGATGAGCAAAATTTTAGAATTTATTGTCACATATGTAAATGCCAGAAAAAATACGAGGGACACTCAAAAAAAAAAAAAAAAAAAACTGAAAGAATTGATTATCTGACTGAAGGTTAAAACACACATTAAATCAGTGATGCCTTTGTATAGCCGCGTTCAAATTAATTAAAGGTTTAGTATGTCGTGGGACATACAGAACTCTTTCGGTTCCTGAAGTTAAAAATAAAAATAAATAATTCTGTTGGTTCTCTACATCCTTCGTGACAATGCGGTCTACTAAAAGTCCTAAAGCAGCCACTGGTTACATATTTTCTCTTAATCTTCAGTTGATGGCATTCAGAAGTGTACACAACGCCACAGCTCTTCAATGCACCATCATAGTTGAACCAGCCTCGATCAAGCGCGTAAGATAGAAAAATAGGTCTTACCTGTGAATGACAGTTCGAAATATTGAGTCTTAATTAACAGGGGGAAAGTATTTTAACTTCTTAAAAAAAATTCAATGTGTCTTCGCTAGGCATTCCGTTCTCTGTAAGAGTTTTGAATTTATCTATAGCTTTGTTTTCCTTAAGTTGTAAATTTTATCTTAAGACGAACGCTCTTCTCCTTAACGCATACACTACTTCTTATGCTTCTGTACATCAATTTTGAATGTAATTGTTTTAAATATCACATCACATATAAAGTCGTCCATACTTCCTTAAATTTCTTCACAGCACCTAAACACCTGCTGATTACTAATCAACCAATTATGTTATTTCGTACAAGAGTGGCAGTTGAATGAGTTTCCATAAAGAACCCCCCCCCCCCCCCCCCAAGATAAGTACCGGATTTTATTTATTTACCAATACGTCTACATCACTATTTTTTTTTTACAAATTTACATTCGTTATCGAGATAAGGAATGGACAGCGACATCTACTGAATAAGAATCAATGTGCGTATATTCACTGGCTGGTACTGTAGAGAATCCCGGGGCAAGTTTCAGTCAGGTGGCCTTCTGTGTCAATTAGTAGGTGCTGACTTCAGCTACTACTATTTACCATCGGTGCTTTACCATGTAATTATTTATATTTGCTTAGGCAGGGGAGTAGCACAGAATATGTTTCCGATTGCATTTATTTCATGCATGTTATGTGCATGAAACACGTTTCCAATGCAGGGAGTTGAATCTTTCACTTTTTTTTATTAAAATTGAATTGAGATTTTCCAAGTGCTTCTGTAATTGTCAGATACAAGAGAGAGAGGGCGTTCTGTTAAGTATACGGTAAAAATTGTGAGTAACTGCGTTGCAATTAATTTTTGCGTTCCATATTTTAAGATTTTGGTTGTGAAATAGCAACGGAAAATTTAAAAAAAAAAAAAAAAAGAGAGAGAGAGAGAGAGCAAAGTAGTTAAATTGAAACAGTGACCGTTTCCTTTAGAAGGAAAAGACTATTCACGTTTATTAAGTTATGGCTTTAACCAATATTTGTAAACAGTGTGTGATTATGAAGGAAGTCGATATGCAGTGTTTATTGATTCTTTAGACGATTGATTACCATTTCTTATATCTCTCCTCTAGAAGACCATATCGTGAAAACGAAAGTTTTCTTATTCTTTTGGCTGATTCTGCACGTAACTTTTCCAGTGCTGAAGTACGATTGTTCATGTCCATACTCCGCGAAACACTGCGGAAATAAGACAAATCTTATCGTGGATAAGCGCATAAACTTGTTGACACACGTCCGTCCTAGGGCCAGTCATTCAAGTCAGAATACTCATTCGCTTACTAGTGGCAAATATGGCATGTGTCTCGGGATCGAGGTACTCTGAAAATCATACGATATCACAATTCAAACATGCAATATCAATAAGTTGACACCTCGGAAATTAATGTCACGTTCTCGTGGCTATCGTGGTATGTAAGGCGTCATCTTCCGCATTCGTCTGAAAATATTAGATTTGGAAACACTGTCAATGTTTGCAGTCGCTTCGAGGAAACTAATTTGATTTTTAAAACCCTACAGCTCTTGTATTATCGTCTATATTTGATGATGTAGCGTGTTGTAAGGTGAGCTTTCCGAAGTAATTTCAATTAAGTTGCTCCACAGGATACGAAACATGGTGGTATGCGGGCTCAGGAAATGAACGTGGTGTACCCAAATGATGGAAAATATACTGAGTATCATTAGGCATGTAATTATATTTATATAAATGATAGGATCATGAAAAGAAATGTGAAGTGATTCAAAAAGTTAATTTGCTTTTAAGCTTTCATAACTTAGATAGTTTGCACGTTTATTAAAACCTAATTTATTATATTTTCCCCTTTGTGTGGATGTAATTATAATGTATATATGTGTGTATAAACAGAACTTTAAAAGTATTAATGAATTATACGGAGTACAATATGTAAAAGTGTTATTACAATAAAGTCATAAAACTTGTTTCTATTTGATATTTTTATTTAAATGCCTTTAACTAATACTTCAGTTCAACAGGCGAATTGATTTTTTTAAAAGTAGTCTGTATTTACATAGGGTTCAGTAAGGCAAGAGGAATTAACTTAGTCAATGATAAAAATAAAGCTCTTCGTCTTCTGCGATTCTACGTTTTATGGTTGACTAAAGCTTAAAGAATCTCCCATTCTTTTCATGTAATAACGAATACTATAGAAATGTAAATAATAATGAATCAGATATGTTAGCATACTTTCCTCAGAATGTCTAGTCATGGGTCCCTGTTTGAAGCCGAAACCCAAAATGCAATAATTAGAATTCGGATGTTTAGACACGAAAATCCTTGATAATATGCAGTAAAAATGTCGAAAATAGGTTCTAAAAAATTAAAAATAGCAGATAATGTGGTAACAATTGAATGCGCAAAACTTTGACAATTTGTCTTAAAATAAGGAAATAGAGGGTGCGGCAATGAATCGGGCGATTTGGCAATATAGCTTAGTAGCCGCTGAATTATTTTAGTTACGATGGAATCGAGGAACGGTGCACAGCAGGCAGTCGCTGTGAAAGCGTATTACAAGAACAACGATAGATAGCACAGCGTGCATTCCGGAAGCATTTCAAAATTCCACGTAATGAGCCGGTATCTTCTGCGCATGGAATTAAAACATGGTTCGAGGAAGCAGGCTACACTGAAGACAAGAATCGGTAGTGTGAAAACTGTGCGTACGCAACAGGATGTTTCACAAAGCCCTAACCGTTCAGCTTGTTGCCATGCATTTCTGATCTCAGCGTAAGAATTTTACACAAAAATCTCCTCCACCATTCATGTATTATAAGATTCAGATCGTACTGACAGATCCCACGCACCGACCTGCTTCCTGTTAACAGTTATTGAACATCATTAATGAGAATCTAGATCTTGTAAACAATCTTTTAATGAGTGATAAGGATCATTTCCACCTGTCGATCTTCTCAATAACCGGAACTTTCATTATTGGCCAAGTCAATATCCTTGAAAGACTCAAAGGAATACAGAATGCGAAGGTGGCAGTCTGTTGTGTCATCGCACCGTTTGCAATTATAGAACCTTACTTCTTTGAGGACGACGACGGTTCCTGTGACTTCACAGCGTTGTCGGCCTGAGCCAAAGAGCCTTAAATAAAAATTCAACTTCACAGCGTTATGTTAATATGTTAGAATCCTTTCCCAGGCCTGAATTTACCTCGTCACCTGTGAACGATTTGTATGATTATTATGAGGAATGTATTTCCTAATCACGTCGTCTGAAGAACGGAATATACCGTGGCCAGCCAGATCACTCGATCTGTTTGCGTATGATTTCTTTGTTTGAGGCCACTTAAAATCACGCGTCTTTCAGTCATCATCCGCAGGTAACATCCAGGAGCTTTAAGAACAGATCCGGGAAGGGGTAGCTGTAAGTCCTGAGCAATGTGATGAGTAGGGCTGCCTCAGAACCTAAACATTTCCAAAAATGACATGAAATGTTTTTCGATTGTGTTATCATGTGAAAAAATTATTAAAGCGGTGGATATTCGCATTTCTTTCAGGCTCAAGAATTTTTCTTTCATATTAACTTATATTGTGGATAATGAAAATTCCGCTAGCTTATCTCATGTGAGGATTTTCCGTAGTGGGAAAAATGTTAAGGCCTGAAACTTGCAGATTTCAAAATACAAAAGAGTAAGAGTAATATTTGTTTTTGGCCTAAGCCACTGATTAAGAAAATACTGTTATACACACCCACGCTATTCGGAATTGAAGTACACCTCCATAGTCATTCGTAAATTCTCAAATGAAAAGGATCGTCGATTGTCAGCAAGAACATTTCAATATTTGGAGAATCTCTCCACGTCCACAGATGTCGAGGGGCCGCAGTTAAGTTGAACGAGATCTGCAGGTGAAAATTCATCTTTGTAAACGTCCGAACTAAAATGTTCTCCTTGCAAAATACTTTCGATTTTTAGCATGGTTTTGTAACGCGCAACGTTCTCTAAAATTTTTCTGTTACAACTTTTCTAATATTTCCTTCACATCCCGGTAGATGTTTCTCGACACTTCCTTATTTTACCTGCAATTGAGGGCATGCCTCCACCGAAGTTGTGGTTTCCAATATAGAAAAGTTACAATAATATAAACCAGACATCCTTTCAAATCTGACTTGAAATCTAGCGAAATCGCGATAGCAGTTGCAGCATCTGTATTGAAACTGTGAAGAACTGATTTCACACCACGTCAAAATTATCAAAATTTTGTGGAAGTCGCTCGACTTCTTCGCGGCTAGTTTCTCAATCGTTTCAAGATATTTATGGAGTGGAGAAAAGAATAAGCAACGAACACCATTCCAGCACAGAGACAATTTCTTGTTTAGCTTTCAGATGCAACCAATTCTTCATTTCCTTCTCCAGTGACCTGACCGAACAGTTAGCATCTCTCTGCTCCAGCGTGAGTATTACAATCCTAAGCATTCCTTTTTCTTTTGTTTCTTACATGTTTGTACGTGTAAAACATGGAAGCAAAAACAAAGAGTAAATTCTTAAACAAATACCCTTAAAATGTTGTAAATGACCAATAAACTGAAAAAAATCTGCTTCAGGTGAAATGAGTTTTGGTTATGGTCGGCATCGTTCTAAAACCTTGAGGAAACAGACGACATTTCAAGTCGAGCCCTAGTGATAAGGCACAGGACTGAAAGAATGTGTGAACAGAAATGGAAGTAATATTTTTTAATGTTATTTTCAAATTATAATATACAGCTTCACTTTTTGTATGTTAAATCACTCAAGTTATAACTGGAGGTAGTCTTTTCTAAATTTTGTGTTATTATTTGATTCAATGTGTATGTTTAATCAGGCATGCATAATCACATGACATTGCCGCACCCACCACGATTCATCCACAATATAAGTTAATATGAAAGAAAAATTCTTGAGTCTTTAAACACTACCAGTATGGAGGTGGCAGGCACAATGTTGGTTACATGTATACCACTCTATGTGCTCAACTGCGGTATGAGTTGGTAAAAAACATGATCTGTTTTTTTCTAAAATAAAAATCACACCTTTCGTGTGTACCAGGAATCCTCACTATAAATATGAACTAAAAACTGGACGGTCCTTCGGCAGTACAATACTGCCTTCTATGGTCCCAAGGTTAAAAGGAAAAAGTTTAGGATAGGAACATCTAAAAGGGAGATCAGAGGGATAAGTAGACCTGACGAGCCTGTTCAGTTGTGTATG
>JAGDQP010005276.1:45553-79430 GCA_022664845.1 Lepisma saccharinum
CATACACAACTGAACAGGCTCGTCAGGTCTACTTATCCCTCTGATCTCCCTTTTAGATGTTCCTATCCTAAACTTTTTCCTTTTAACCTTGGGACCATAGAAGGCAGTATTGTACTGCCGAAGGCCCGTCCAGTTTTTAGTTCATATTTATAGTGAGGATTCCTGGTACACACGGAAGGTGTGATTTTTATTTTATTATGTTTTGCTCGCTGCGTCATCAGTACGCAGTTTTTTTTTTTTTTTTTTTTTTTTTTTTAAATACTTTGCTTTGTTTATTTATATTACATATGGATAGAAATAAGTTTGTTTCTCCTTAATGTTTTATGCAGTAGCGGGGTTATGAAGGACGGGACCAACAGCTACAACTTAAAGTGGAATCCGAACCACTACTCGGTTTGCACCTCAGAGAAATTGTCCTCCACCTGGACTCGAACCTGGAACACTTGATTACAAATACGATGAGTCGACCGACTCAACCACGGAGAACACCTGACAGAAATAAGTTGGACTGATCTTGCATACTTGTGAATATAATTATTAACGATGTAGATTCCCCCCGCCATCTTGGTATGACTTTTCCATTCATTTCCATGGTCATTGCTTTACTCATTTTATGCCTCTAGAAAGTAGAATATTCAAGTTCCGCTTTCACGGAATTCGTTTGCGTGGTTATTTTGACTCTTGAATAGCTTTGTTTTGTGAAGTTTCTTCAAATATTATTAATAGTTTGCTATATAAAGCACAATATGTCAACGGGAAGTTTGCTGTTCGTGTGTAAAATATTGCATTTCTATAAAATAGCATGAGTCAAAAGAAAACATGACGAAAACAAAAGCTAAAAAAAATACGCTCCGGAGAGACATAAGACGAGTAAGACCATTCGCATGTAAATCAATGGGAAGTGCGAACCAAAATGGCGGGGGTGATCTACACTGTTAAGAGTCACTTCAGAAAAACAAAAGATACACAAATGCACAAGTAAAATCACTGTACAGTTATGCTAACTCACTCACTCACTCTATGGCTTACGGAACTCGTAAGTTCATAACAACTGTTCGCCACTGGATTCTATCCTGGGCAACATCAAGCCAGTTTTAATCACGAACACCTACTTCTCGATAAAGATAAGATAAAATGAATTTTATGGGCGGTAAAAGCACTATGGCTTACGCCCGTCCCGACCTACTTTTCGAGTTATACACATTATTAAAATAAATGGACAATTTCAAAAGATTACAGATCTAATTTAGTCCAAGCTATTTCACTAAGTCAGTAATACACAGACTTAATTTGCATATCAATAAAAGAAGTGAATAAAGATAGTACGAATTATTTGAGTTTACTCTGGCTGTGAACCATCCATACAGAAAATAATTTTGATTTCAATAAATTAGTTTCCTAGGGATTTTATGAGAAAAAATCTTGTATGGGATTTCGGTGTATTTTATCAATACTTAACATTATTAGAAGAAAAGAATATCTAGAATTTTTGCTTTGATAGTAATTGCATAATAATAACGTACGTCACTGGATGCAGTCGATAAATGTTGCCAACTTCTATGAATATATTTACGCAAAGTTAATATTGGCTTCTCTATGAAACAACAGGCATTCAGGCAAGCAGAAAGATACAATTTGGTTTCGTATCGTTTGTTTCGACTTAACGTCCTTATATAACAGCAAGGTTATGAAGGACAAGACCAACTGCTTATAGTGACATCCGAACCACTACTCGGTTTGCACTTTAGAGAAATTCTGTGGCCCCATCGAGAATCGAACCCGGAACCCCTTGATTACAAGGCAGAAATGATATAAAATTAACGCAGATGGTTTAATATCTTCACCGTGAAGTTCACACTATTTGTGGCATTTTTTCTGTCTCAACTAATTGGTTTTCTTAAAGAAAAAACACCTGGTTTAAAACCAGCCAACCCTGCTGTATATTGCCAGAAATACCCGTTACACATCGGGCTGGGATAGACGACGACACCCTTAGAGCTACACAAAACATTGTGTGGACTGGCCAGCGCACTCCGCGGAGTTTTGCTCTACAGAGCATGCTTGGGATGCTCTTTGGATCCAGATCATATCAACCCCATTCAAGATCTTCAGGATCTTCAAAAGCGCTGCTGCTGGAGTTAAACAAAGTGCCCCAAGTGTTTCTGGACATTGTTGATTGCAGCATGCATTGCAATACGCGTCTGCCATACCGCACACTGAACCATATCGGCACCATCTGTAGGCGACGCACAGCGAGGCCAAAGCACAGAATTCTTGGCAGAAATCGGGAATGTTGAATATGTAGCAGGATATTGTAAGGGAAGCAATCAGTTCATTGTGTGCAGTGGCCACAATAATGTATTCAGTTTCCAAGCACGATCCAGACATAACAGAATATTACAACAAAAGTACAGTGGACAGGCGGCACCGCAGCACAGATTTTCATTCTCTATGTCATTGAAAATCTAGAAGAAAAGACATCTACCTAAATGTTTGTAATAGTACGCCAGCAACCTCATCTGACTCATCACTGCTTTCCAGTGTATCAGTCCGAGACACAAAAAGTGGAGCAATTAATAAATCTAAAACATCCTTACGAAAATGGGAGTCTTTCCTCTTTGGGACTTTGCGCAGGCTTGTAATACGAGGGTCTGATGTGATTACAAGTAAATGCAACACATCTTCGGATGTCTTAGTCCGTGAAATCTTACAAGCAAAGTATTCCTCGTTTTGCTTGAAATCTTTACTTCGTGCCTCTTGAGATTCCTGACTGAGTTGACCTATTGGAAGCAGGGCATGCTGTATGATTTGGGCGCCATAAATTAACACCTTATGCACTGTTGGCTGCATTGGATGCCAGGGATATTTCCCGATTAATTCCTGTGCAGTGTCAAGAGCGTATTGAGGAAACATTTCGATAAGTATGTCATGATCACTAGCAAGTCTCTGCAGCAGCCTTGAACCTCCATATGATGCCAACATCAACGTCATGCTGTATTTCCATCATTGCTGGTACCAAATTGCTTTGGTCGATCAACGAGTAATCTCATTTCATGTTTAAATCTTTCTTGAATATTTTTTTATATATGCTACGATCTTCTAACGTTTTTCTTCACGAACTTGCCGCTTCCGAAGGGGCATTTTATAGGAAAGATGTAATGTATGTATCCATGCATGAAGCTCATACACTCCCCCACCCACACACACACAAACCCAGGATTTTTTAAAGACAAAAGAAGTATTCCTAGGAGAAGTCCCTCCCAAAATATTTTCTCACTCTGCCACTGGTCATACGTCAGACGTCCACGATATGAATACATTATCAGCTAAATCGCACATGTTATCATTTACACGCCTCAGTTGCGTGCTGAGGATGTTTCATCGTGCAATTAATGGGCTCATTTCAGGGATCCGGTAGCAATACATTATCATACGCTATATTTCCAAATGGGGCAAACATGTGCAGGATTTTCTTTACGGACAGAAAGAACAATGTCTACGATATAATATGTTAAAAAATCAATCACAGATATGATCTGCCCTGCTATCTACTAAAATGCCATTCCAATACTTTGTAAAGGAACCAAAAACGACTAATCCTATCCACCTGCTGTAGACTAGGAATCCCCAGGCGTCTATATATCCTAAATGATGTAGCTATTACCTGCCACGTCTAATGGGTGTGGGATCACCGAACGCTATCTTAAATGCTGAAAGGCAATACTTTATTAATAATAGAACATGAAGACATACGGAAGCAAAGAAAAGAGGATGAGTAATATACGCCTGCCTGGCTGAAGGCAATGCGATATACCAAGGAAGGTTGAGGACTCCTTCCCATCTAGCTGAAGGCGTGAAGAAGCGAGGAAAACAACTACCCGCCTGACTGAAGTTGTGCCACGACTAGAGAGAGGTTGCGAACCACTGCCCGTCTGGCTGAAGGTGTGCAAGCTCTGGACAAGGTAAACAGAAACCCCGGCCCGCCTGATTTAAAGACGTTCTGGAATGGGAGAATGAGGTAATAAGAGAGAATGGTAATAAAGATGAATAAAACAAATGCCAATAAAGCAAGGTAATAAACGCAAGCCTACTAAAGAATACTCAAAGAAATTTAAGATAATAATGATATATTAGTGTACTGCTGTCCAAAGAAGTAACACCAATCAAGAGAACAATGTGGTCTGGGCCGTAGCCCAGGGAGATCTGATTCAAAACTCCCTGGGACCTGTTTATATACTCTGTCTGGGTGCTTCGGGAACTTTCGGTTTATGACGTCATACATCCGAAGTTACCCATTTACATAATTCAGTAATTTCAACCTTCAATCAGATTCTGTTACACACGTATGTATTGGAAGTTCTGACTGTTGTTTTAAATACCGCGGATAACATTAATTTTCGAATCCATAGCGTTACATATAAAATATAATTCTATGAATGGCCAAAATGGTGATTCTACGTAATGCAATTAAGACCATCTCTAACCCCGAACAGAAGTCCGGTTAGTACAAATGCATTAGAAGTTTGATCAAAGATTTCTTGCCAACACAATCATTAATAAAGTTACAATTTCGCATACAAGTAGCTTTAATGCATAGCTTGCCAGTCAGTGAGCCATAATTTTACTATACCTTACGAATTATTTTTATTTTAAACATTTTTTTATTTTTATTCTTTACAACTCGTCAACAGCGCATGTGCTCAATGGAAGACTATTTCAGCCAGAAAGTTGACACGTGGCCGGATGAAGGGGAGAGTGGGGTGAGAAGAGAATCCAGAGAAGTCTTACTTTACTCTGTGGTCAGAGCAACGATGTTTTGGGTGAGAGTGATTTAGGTTTGCTAAAAAGTCTTTCTCCACCCCCTAAAGAATGGTCGTGTTACATCGGTGCAGAAAAAGCACAAGTAGCGTCGGTATTGATATATTTTTTACTTTTGTTTTTCTTTAGGTAGGAACAGATTACGAAGTCATAATAGAGGAGTAAGAATTTAACTTGACTCTTTAGTATCACGACTCAACATTTTAAAAGTAATAAAAAGTTCATTATCTTATCTTCTTTCATATCAGTGATCCCGTAAGAAATATTGTAGTTTTATTTGGGCAGTTGAATCTCGTAGCCGAAAAGCGGTATGCCATCATGCCGATGATAAGGAGTAATTATCGGCATGATGCAATCTTTGGTGAAACCAAAACCGGGTTCTAAAGAAAAGCAAGTTTTTCCTCTCTCTCTCTATAATATATATATATATATATATATATCACAGCCATATTCAATCCACTAGTGGTGGATGAGGCCTCTCCCCGAAGGGAGGAGTTGGTCTACTGCTCCCACGCTGACCAGACGGGCTGGGAGAGGAAAGCCGAAGCTCTCACTGATCGCCACTTTCTTTCATTCACAGCAGCTCCCCAATTGTCCTCACGATGCTGGGTCAACACCGAAATTTTTGAGCCCCCACCGGGAATCGAACCCGGGACCGCTCGCACTGAAGTCGAGCGAGCTACTGACTAGGCTACGCAGGAGCTCATATATATATAATTCACAGCCATATTCAATCCACTACTGAATGAGGCCTCTCCTGAAGGGAAGATTTGGTCTACTGCTCCCACGCTGACCAGACGTGTTTGGAGAGGAGAGCCGAAGCTCTCAACTGTGATCGCCAGTCTTTTATTCACAGCAGCTCCCCGATTGCTTCACGGTGCTGGTTGGGAACCTCTTGCTTTGTAAAAAAAAAATCCCTCGGCAGAGCCGGGGTGCTATATTGTCGCTTTTCAAGACTAACATATATTTTGGAAGAAAAAAAAAAGATATATTCAGAGGTCGATATTGAATCGTTTTTCTGAAGATTTTTATTACTCTATGCAGAGATGATAATTTTGAAAGAAAAGAATGAAATCTTATTGATTGCAATAATTTATTTTATTACAAAATATACAGTACTGGTAGTGGTAGGTCTAACAAGAATGGCTTTTTTATTGATATGTTATTTTGAAAGTTCCATGTTTCAGTTTGCAGTATTTTTACGAGAAAACTCTGTAACACACAACCAACATTTACTTATTTCATTTTGTAACTCCAACAGATACAGTAGTTTCAACTTCAGAAGGCTTACTTATATTATTATTTAACAGGTAAGAGGTATAATTATGAAATACAATTTTACTCACATGAAAATAATTATACTGTCTTTTCTACACAAAGTATTAGTACAGCAATATTGATTTCACAATGTTATCAAACCTACAAACAGGGTGAGTTACAAACGTGGCTACACATTTCAGCTGCTGCTGTTTTAGTTTTGTTACAGAGGTACCGATGCATAACATTCGAGAAGTCAAATGATTGATCTGCGTACAGTGCGCACGTCAACACCCACGATGACAATTTTTTCATGCTCTTTGCGGGGACACATAAAATTTGGAACATCTGATAACTTGATAGGTAAACTAGACAAAAAACATATTAGCACTCTATCCATACTTGAACTGACACAAATGTATTGCATATAGTTTTACAAGTAGAAAGTAATTTTTAAATACAGTGAACTCCCGATTATTATTTATGCACATTCTGTATATTAAATTTAAGAAATATATATATATATATATATAATAAATCACAGCCATATTCAATTCATTAGTGGATGAGGCCTCTCCCCGAAGGTAGGAGTTGGTCTACTGCTCCCAGGCTGACCAGACGGGTTGGGAGAGGACCTCCGAAATCAACTTCTGTGTACGTGCCTGGTTCAGAGTATAGAGTTCGTAAACGAAAGACTATCGTACGTTACGATATGTACTCGATGGAGCAACACGGTTTTAATAAATGTCTATGCTCCGACCGAGCACGCTAATGATAACGACAAAGATACATTTTACGAGGAGCTAGAAGGATCGTTTGACCGATTACCGAAGTATAATACGAAAATTGTGTTGGGTGATTTCAACGCTAAGGTATGTAGAAGGGCAAACTATACATGTACTATAGGCAAATACAGCCTTCACGAGAAGACTAACATCAATGGAGAGAGACTGATAACTTTCGCGATGTCGTAAAACATACTAGTAAACAGCACGTACTTTGAACACAAAGATATACACATAGATATCTCCGGATAGCAAAACTCTCAACCAGGTCGATCACATATTCGTAGATAGACGAAGACCCACCAACAAAATGGACGTTAGGTCTTACAAAGGAGCGGACGGTGACACCGACCATCAGTTAGTGATCACAAAAGTGACGGGAAAGTGATGTACCTCGAACAGAGAAAGCAAAGGATCAAAACAACTTCGAGCGTAAGAGCAGATTACCAACTGGAAATCTCAAGTAGGTTCGAAATCTTAGCCGACCATAGCGTAAAAAGATGACATTAATAATCAAATTGGTGTAAGATGTGGGAGGCAATTCGTAATATACTGAAGGATGCATCGAAGGAACGTGCAGGTGAGAAGATACACCAGAAAAACAAACCTTGGTTTGATGAAGAATGCCTTAAGCTACGTGAGGAACGGAAACAAGCAAGGCAACGATGGCTAAGTAATAAAAGCGAAGCAAACATCAACCACTACAGTAACGCGAATCGCAACGCCACACGCGGGCTCATAAACAAAAAGCAAGTATATATGACGCATAAGATTCAGGAGATAGAAAACGGGAAGACAAATAACATACGAGATCTGTACAAAGGGGTAAACTCGTTAAGGAAAGATTACCAGCCTAGATTAGGGATAATTAGAAATCAACGCGGAGATCTTCAAGCGGATCCGACTAAAATTGCCGATGTGTGGAAAAATTATTTCAACAAACTTCTTAATGTACACAACGGAGAATAAACAGAGGAATTTAATATCTATACAGCAGAACCGTGGATACCCGAACGTAGCGAGATAGAAGTCGAAATGTCGGTAAAGAAATTGAAAAATTTCTAATCGCCAGGAATAGAACATATTCCAGTCGAATTAAAGCGGGAGGAACGGCATTAATCAAGGAACTGCATATATTGATAAACGCTCTATTGAGAATGGAGGAGCTTCCAAAGGAATCGAAAAACTCAATAATAGTGCCGATTTATAAAAAAAGACGATAAATCGGACTGTAATGATTACTGCAGAATCTCGTTACTCAACATGTTACAAAGTACTGAGTAATATCCTGCTAACCTGGCTAAGCGTATACGAAGATGAAATAATTGGAGATCACCAATGTGGATTTAGAAAAAATAAATCCACGTTGGTCCAGATTTTCGCCTTGAGACAAATCTTAGAGAAGAAATGGGAATACAATGGAACCGTTCACCAGTTATTCATTGGTTTTAAGAAAGAATATGACTCTATCAGAAGGAAGAAACTATACAATATTCTGGTTCAATTTGGAATTCCGAGAAAACTTGTTCAAATAGTTAGGATGTATCTCAGCGACCCCATCAGCAGAATACGGATATAACAGATAGTTTCGAGATTGGCAACGGATTACTGTTTAACTTTGTGGGTAGAATATGCGATTCAAAAAATAAAATAGGACAAAAAGGGACTAACATTGAATGGTGTGAATCAACTGTTCGTATACATGGATGATGTAGATTTTATAGGGGACGATATAGACGCACTACAAAGTAACACCGATGTCTTAGTAGAAGCGTGCGATGAGATGGATCTACGGGTAAACATAGAGAAAAGAAACTATTTTATAACAAGCCGAAATACTGAGAATGAAGGAAATAGATATATAAAAATTAAGAATGAGAACATAAGAAAGTAATCAAATTTAGATACTTTGTAGCATATGTAACAACCAAAAGCGAGGTCACGGAAGAAATAAAAAGTCGCTTAGCATCGGACAACAAATGTTTCTACTCAGTCCAGAAACTCGTAACCTCGCGATTAATATAAAGGAACTTGAAATTGAAAATTTGCAGAACGATTATTCTGCCGGTAATACTGGTACTTTACGGTTGTGAAACTTGGGGTACGACCCTAACAGATGAACATAAATTATGAGTGTTGGAAAATAAGATTTTGAGATAGATATACGGGCCGAGATGACTGGGGAATGCAGGAGACTGCATAAGGAAGAACTTCACAAACTTAACGACTCACGAGATGTAAAAATAATGAAATCCCGACGACTAAGGTGGGCACGCCATGTAGCTCGGTTGGGGGAGAAATGAAAATTATATTGCATCGTGGTTGGTAACCGGAGGGAAAGAGATCGTTAGGAGGACCGAGACAACGTTGGGAGGATATTAGAAGGGCTCTTCGAGAAGTAGGCGTTTGTTATGAAAACTTGCTTGAACTTGCTAAGGATAGAATCTTATCGAAAACGTTTGTTACTACAGCGATGAACTTGCGAGTTCCGTAATCCAAAGAGTAAGTAAGTAAGTATATTACGAATTTACGATATAAATAGGAAATACATGTATATCTGCATGTTCATTAAATATGAGGGGCGTCACTTTCTGAGCGACTAGAGACGATAAATACTTAAATACGTTACTGGTTATGTATTATACACATGACATGACATTATACACGCAAAAAAGGATAAAACATTCTTGCATAACACTTGAATGATTATTATTTTACCCATAACTCTCATATAATATGTAAGACTTTGTTCTGGTGTAATCACCAAAAAACTTTAATATAACCACCAACAGATTCTGTTAAACAAAGCATGGAAACACAAAACATATACAAATATTAGCAGATACTTGAATGGTTATTTACTCGTAACACTAAAATAATGCATACGATTTTGATCTGGTGCAACCAGCACAAGAATTTGAAGATTTTCTTTAGTAAGGAAATAATTACGGGAATTGATTGAGTTATTATATATTGATAACTCATACATAAAATGAACACTTTGAACATCTATCACTACATTTAAATATATGTACTAAACACACGAAGACAAGAATACTGATAGTTCATCATCAGGAAAATATAACATACAATTACATAATACTGTATAAGCGTATTTCTGGGGTATTTGACAATTTATTGTTTAAAAATACAGTGACCAGAGCCCTATACTACCTTCCTGGTATACTTTATAGTGGATAAATATGTTTATATAGAGTCAATCCAATGCCTAGACCACGAATGTGCTGTACTTCACTTCTGAGATAAGCATCTGGAGTCACGGGAAAAATATATTTTACACGTGGATAAATCGTAACAGCAAGATTTTTATGCCAGTAAGCTGTTTATACTGTAGTTGTAAAACCTGATTATTTCAGGGGGGTGAGATTAAGCACATTCTTCTTGGGTTTGACATTGGATTGACGATATGACGCACTGAATTGCAAAAACTTTTGATGTTTATCAGAACAGTACAAATATAAATGAATAAATATAGCTCAATAAATAGAACACTGATGCAGAACATGAAGTTGCAAAAAAAAAAAAAAAAACGGTTGGATAAAATTTTATTGAAAACACAATATTTGTATCTGAATATTCTAAGGCCAAATTTGTTATAAATCTGTTTCCTACTGCTTCTTGAAATAGATTCATTTTTGAAACTTTGATTTAGTACATACAAATTTCGTAGCTGCATCAAAAATTAGTGTACTAATGTAGCAATGATTTTTTCGGATAAACTTCCTAGATATTCACTTTGTTCGCTAGTCGTCTTCAAATCTAAAGTTGATTCTCTCAAAGAACTTTCGCTGTGCACGGGAGTCCACAATTTCAGGTAATAAAGAAGGTATGTAAAAGCTCTCCAACTTTCTAATGACAGATGACATAGATTCTTTGTCAAGGTAAATTGGCACAGTTACCAAATCATTCGGTATGAAAACCACAGAATCACAACGATTAATATCTGCACATTCAAGCTGAGTTTGGATTTGATAATAGTATGCGTGTGACGTTGGTAGCACGAAAGCATTCTCTTTTCTAATTTTCAAGGGAAATCCATCGATTGTTCTACAAGCACTCTCAATTGTGTCGCAATAACGTCCTTTGAAAGGACATTTTATTTCTAGGATATAGCTTTCCTTCCCTTCTTCATGAACAATTCCGTCTGGAGAAGCACCGAGAAAGGAAAAGCGAATGTCAACAAATAATCCACATTTATTAACTTTTACCTTATACTTCTCAATGGCTAACCCCTCGTGCTCTTTCTCCCAATCCGTAGCTTGGTTTGAGAACCTGGTTCCATAAAGCAATGATTGCACTAGAGGTGCAGATAATGTGTTTTTTCGACGAGAAGCAATTCTTTTCACGTTGGACGCTGTAATTCTTATAGCCCTCTCATCTATCCAGTTCTGGCACCCACGCTGCATCCTTGAGTCTCTGTCTATCTCATTTCGCTTGTCTTCAGTTACTCGTACCCTCGACTCCAGGCAGTGTTCGCAGAGTTCTTTCAATTGCTCAGGCGTTGCGTCACAAGCACCATAATCCAACTCAGTCATTTTTACCTGCCTTCCGGTCGTATTTGATGTCACTTGTTTTAAATAAATTCAATTTTTTTCGTGCTGAACGTTCCTTGTTTCTGTATAATTTACTGTTTCTTTTCAAAATTAATCTCTGCAGTGGTGAAGATGTTTTAGTGTTATACTTTTTCTTAAAAACTTCTTCATGCCATTGTTGTGTTCGGTTGTTGTAAGAGAGGACAGCTGCTGATACTCTTCTTGTATAGCTGGACCCTTTGCAAAATCTATTCTTTTCCCACCAATGCACTTCGAAACAACAGATATAAATGATCCCGCAGCATTATTCGTTTTGTTATGGATTAAACTATCTGACAAAGCGACTAATCGAATCATTGCTTCATGTATACATTCTAATATTTTTCAAAGCAGACATAGTCTGTTGGTCATTGTTACCATTTAGACATATGGATTTGTCAATGCACAATGAATGATCTCCAAATGAATGTGACGGAACAGAATGGAGTGCTTCCTTAAAACGTTTCTTCTCTTCTGATGTGTCAATTGTCTCTGAAAAGGCTTGGTTAATTGCTTGTCGAACTTTGGCTGCAATTCTATCAACTTTTGATTTCAGAATTCTTCTCGCAGCCAATCCTTCTTTGCCTGGAAACGCTTCTGAATTTTCACAAATGGCGAACAGCTTTTTTCTAAGATTTCTCACGGCATGATTTGCGCATTCAATCTTTTGAGGGATACGACTCGAAGAAAACGCTAGTTTTTCTCTACTCCTCTTCATTGAGGATGAGTCACCGTCTCCAATTATTTCTGTGCATAGTACTTTATGTTTATCTGCAAGCCACTTCACTCCTTCTGCTAAAATGTCAGATTCCATAGACGCTGAGGAAGATTCCCAATTCTTGTTACATTTATGGTTCTTAAGGCGCTGCTTTTGTAATTCGGCTATTTTACACGTAACGCAGTATTTATTTCTTACCCCGGCATAAAGCACTCGTTTTGTAGGATCCCCAATGATGACAGCGACACCACTTTTGGCATGAAAACCGTGACCATAGGAACGTTTACACCAACCCCTATCAACAATTACAGTTATCATTGCATTGCCATTTTCGTCTACATTTCCTTCCGCGATCGCTTCAGCTTTCTCTGCTTCAATTGCCTCTTCCAACTCTTGTATTAGGTTCCCACTCTCCTCCTCCTATTTCTGATATGTTGCGCTTGACATAAATGGAGTTTGCATAACCCCAAAGAGTTTTTCGCTTTGAGAAAACCCAATGCCGATGCTAATTGCTCCGCACACTGCGTCAAAATGTATGGATTCACTTGAAGCTGTCGGAACGAACATCAGTTTTGGACAAAGCTCCTTACAGCAGCGAAATCTCAATACACTAACCATGCCTTGATGTTTAGAAGATTCATGAACCATGTAACCACCGAAATCACATTCCATGGCATGCCTTTCCACCAGGCGTGTTTCCTCGACGAACGTTCCAAGATCAACAGTTCTTCGACTGGTTGGTATCTGAGTTCCTCTAAAAAGTCTTTCCTCTTCAACCACCAACGGCGGAAGAGTTTCTTCTGAATCCAATTTTGAAGGTTGCTCATCATTAGTTGAGCTTCCTTCAGTTCCTGGATCGCAGATGTTGACCGTTGAACTGATCCACAGTCCAGTGGTGAATTTTCATTTCTTGTGATGCTTCTTGTACTAATGAAGCAACCTGGCCGCTGAAATGAGAGTAAACTGTCATAATATCTATAATAATACAATAGAAACATGTGCCGTAAAATGTGGTTAAATCAATTATAAACAATACACAGATTTCAATCCTCAATATCCCAGAAACTTTATTATGTCATTCTGGTTATTTCTGAAACAGTCCCACGTTATAATTTTCTAACTCACGTTCCAACAGGCAATAAACCAGATTCCATACAATGTTTCATTTATAGCGACTGAGGATTCTTATATGATTACTGAGCCACTTCCAGATGAATAATCCACTTAAATATTATTCCAGATGAATAATTCTGTAATAACTTGAATCTATCAATTTGCAACGCTTGCTCACTGGCTCTACTTACCCAGATTTCCTCTATATTTATTGTTAAAAGGCCTCAGAACCTACGCTGCCAATGTATTTGTGAGTTTTCATATTTTTAAAGATACTGGAGAAATGACAAGCAATAATAAAATTTTGGAAAACGGCCCCAGTAATAATGGTGAATGTGTATGAAATGACAGTACTTATTTTAGCTGAGAATACCCATAATGACATAGGCCTATGTGGTCATCAATAACAGAAATTCTAATTTCTCAGCTAAAATAAACAATGTCAAAACATCAAATAATTCATTTGATACACATTCACATGTATTATTGGGGCCGCTTTCAAAAATTTCATTATTGCTTGTCATTTCTCCAGTATCTTTAAAAATATGAAAACACACACAGGCAGCGTAGGTACTGAGGCCTCTTAAACGTATTGTTATGAATGTTTCTGACTTTGCTGTGGGATATTCTTTGTAAATATATCTTATTCTTATTTCGTTATCTTCATTCATATGAAACCGAGATATTTTTTAAAAAATATTCTGATTTCTTGCATGTATAATTACAACATTGAATTTATAATTTTGTGAATTTTAATGTATATATCTAGTATTGTTGTTTGAGTTCTGATTATTACAATATTTTTCTTGAAAAGAGCTGAATAAGGCCTCCTTAGAATTTTTTATTTTACTAATAATGTATTTAATTTTAAAGTTGTATGTCATTTTTTTTTTAATATCTGTGTAAAATATAACGTATTTTGAGTTGTTGATCACCTATTTATTATCAAGTGAAATGAGAATGGAGAACTTTTGAAAAATTTATGTAATGTGTTAATTAATTGATTTCTTCCTTTACTACATCGGACATTGGAAGATAACGTGGTTTGCATCGGCAATATATTGTATATTTATGCAATTACAATAAAGTGTTTCTCTTATATTTAATTTGTGTTGAGACCCTTGGTGTGCTTTCATAGTCTTATGTTGTGATCTCAGTCTTAACAATAAAATTATATCTTGTCTGGTAGTCGTTTTGAGGTTATTAAATCACTGTTTATGTATGTTAATATCTATGTGCGGTTTATTTATTTGTGTTGCCGATGATTTTGTACTCGTTCAATCCACTTGCTTTTTTCTTACGAACTGAATTGATATGCAACGAGTCTGCTATGGATTCACGATGAACCGTAGACAAGTACATGCATCTCATGACAGCTGTGCTTCTTGCTCGAATGTATTCTTTGGAAATTTGCTAAGCCGACACGTCGAACCGCATGTCTAGATATTCCGTTATATTTGCCAATACCGCGCAAAGTTGGGGCACCTCTACCTCCGAAACTTGGCTTTTTTCTTTTGGAAAGATGAACATAATTTTCATCGTATTTAAGAAGACACTCTGTATATATGAACAAATAAGAGAGAGAGGCCAACTCACAGAAAACATTTTGCTGTTTAGTCGCATGGCATTAAAAAAAAAAAAAAAGTAGAGGAAAGACGGCAAAGTCACAGTAGAACCAGCCAAGGACGATGCGCTGATAGCATGCTCACAAATGGCGTTAAAGTAAAGGTGTGGAATTTGGTTTATTGCGTGCTAGAACCTGGTGGGAAAATTCTGATGCGGAATTATTTGGGAAATTAACGAGAGATTACAGTAAAAATTCTGTGATATTGAGGATAGGCAAGATAAACGGACACAGATATAAAGTACACCAACGAATATAAAATTTCTAATACGGCCATTTTCACTTGACTGACGTAATTTACTAGATACCGGAACGACATCTTTCCGCAGTGTATTCCATATCAAGACTCAAGCTCAAGCTGTACAAACGTCTTACCCTTCCACATGTTTTCTTTCATCTTAAAGGCAGAATGAGATATGTATACACTCTTCTCCCGAACCATCCAGTCACCTCTGCTTCACTTTCATTCTGGAATGAAACATTGTGTTGTAGCGTCTCCTTCCGCACCGCAGCATTTTGGGTCCCCAAATAAGGGAGCCCACTTTAACCTTGGGAGGCAGGGCCCCCCAACCCCCAGGATCGGCGCCCTTGACCACTACACTCATCGCTAGGAATGTACAGACGCCTCGCGAACTTAAGATTTTTTAGAAGATAAAATTAGGCTAATATCCGGTTTTCCTAGAAGTTAGCATGTTTTCATCTCTGCGCGCTGCTACGGATTCAAGGACGTTGACAGTTTATGTAACAGATTGTGAAAAATTTTTCCCGCACTTTGAAACTGGCTCGTATTCAGTGGTGGGTTGGTCAGTCACCCACGCACCTCTTTTCTAATATAGACCTAATAACTGCGGCTTTTGTTCTAAGAGAATGTAACATGATGGGTATTGCCGAACTGACCGGATATACAGATTGTCCATAAAGTCTGCTTCTACCCCTGTATTTTCGGAACGAATAAATATGAGAACATGCCGAAACACTTACCCATGGTTTCCATGCTTTTATTCACTTGAAAATACAGGACTTTTCCAGGTGTATTTCACTTTTTTTTTTTCATACATATGCCAAAACATATAATTGGAAATGCTTCATCAAAGATAGTCATTGTGATAACTATGAAAACAAATTTAAAAGTTGACGACATCACTCTTGTCACATTCATTCGATCAGTTCTTTTCGTACAGTTTTAAGAAAATCCTCATTTTACTTTTTACATTCCCAATAAAAAAGAGACTCAAACGTAGACATTGAGAACACTTCTATCAGAGAAGAAAGTACACACTGGCTCACTTGGAAAAAATAAGACTAGAGATAGAAATTTATGTGAACAGAATAAATTCATATGAACCAAAAAAAATCACACTGATGACTTACAGAGCATACTTTTATTAGCATTTGCAGATGATTACTTCCTTTTCAAAAGAGCAAGTTCCTCGTCAAATTTTGTAGCACGCAATTTTTTGTAATTTCTGGCCGTAATTTTGAAGCACTAACTAATTAATTGGTAGCACTTAGGAGCAGTAACGAATGCACTATAAGTGATCGTTGGTGCTACTTTACTTGGAGAATATTCTACTTTATAAGAAATTTGAAATACAATTTCTTTTTTGATATCCACTCTCTTTTTATAGCAACACTTGCGTCATGTATCTTACTGCTTTTAAATTATTTCAGTAATCTTGTCACGTAGTCCTTTAATCTTATTCCTGTCTTTCCTCTAGCTTTTAAAGGGAAGATATTTTACAGTTCAAAACATGTTTTAAAAATTCCAGGATCAGTACCAAAAAGCCAGGATCAATACAAAAAATCCAAGAGTTTTTCAAGAATTCTAGATTTACCAGGATGCGTGAGAATCCTGATATTGGCTATTATGACTGAGAGGCTATGATTCGCCTTTGGCTCAACCACCAATGGTGGAGAATGGTAAGGAAAACTCAAAAAATTTAAGTCGCAAATTGGGTTTTGTAATATATCGTTGAAAGGCCTGAAAGAAAAAAAAATGTGCCAAATCCGGGATCAATATGTTGCCTCTATTCAAAATGGCGGTGGTCAAAATTAGAAAATGACAATATTATGAGACTTATCCTCATGATGTAGAAATTGAGCAGAAGAGTAGAATGTGGCCAAACATTTCTCTAGCAAAGTTCTTCTATGTACTATTGTTGTTTAGGCCCAACGTTCCAAGAGTTCCCACGAAAAACATGACTTCCCGTGCACAAAGTCTGTATCCATCTTTGGTATTTCCGTAACAAATGGGAATACGAAAAAATGCCTGAGTGACCGACTCTTTCCCTCATCCTATTCCGGCCTGAGCCACAGATGGGTAAGGCCATAAGTAAATGAAACAGGACAGCAAGACAGTACAGCCATTGGCTACTCCGTTTAATTAAGTAGAATAATTGCAAGAAAATGGGTAAACACTGCGTAAATTCGCATGAATTCACATTACACTTCCATGCTTTTTCTTTCATTACGGATGTAATGGGAGGGTATACACAGGTATACCAACCTCAATTTTTTAGACATCACCGTATACCCACGTTTAAATTTATGAAATACGCAGGCATATGGGATAATAAATGAGAGGTTTCGTTATAAAGAGAGAAGCGTATACTCGCCTAAAAATTAGCATTACATCCCTGTTTTAACTAATGAAATGTGTACGTGCAATACATTCACACATTATTCTTGATGTCGTATCAAACCCGACGTGAGCCAAAGATGCCAAAGGCTATAAATACATTCGAATCCAAATTCGTATTACCGTGGAAGTCCAGGAAGAAAGACTTCGGGGTCCGGACGCAGACCGGGTTCCGCCATTGAAGACCCCTGATCTAGCAAAAACGGAATTCTAAAATTGAAATCAATGTCGTACAGATAAAGTTCATATCATTGTAGATCCTGCTCAACCAGTACTCTCCCCCAGTAGCTACAGCTCTGCCTGACTGAACACTGATTGAAAGCGTAATAGTAGTGATTGTTGAAGATGGAGAAAGTATATATATCGATGAGTCATATATTGAATAAATTTGATGTGGAAAGTATAAAACAACACATTGTACTCCAAAATGTCGTATCTTAAAATGTGTATCTAATTTATACTTCTATAGACGGGCCATATTTTATATAGTTACTGAAACTTCATGGATGCAAAACAAACTATTTTTTCTAAGTTCGCACTCAGCAATATTTTCGTTGTGTGGCCGATGTATCACAGCCTACTCCCATCCCCTTTCTCTTTCCTTTGCTACACTACTCCTACAATGTGCCTCATTCACATACACAGACACGCACGCACACAAAAACACACAGAGAGATGTTGCAGCAAAGGCTACTATAGTGGTTGTAGTCTTGACTGTCTCCTCCCTCAGTGGTCATATATCACGTTGGTTGGTTTGGGGAAGGAAAGGAGAGTTGACAGGAGGAGAGGGAAGTACCACTTTTTTCCTTCTGTCTTCATCCAAATAGCTGCTTCCCACAAAATAAAGTGACGAAACACATTTTCATCCTTCTTCTAATGACTTACGTGTAGCTTATCGTACACAATGCATGGTATTATTGACCTTTTTTTTATGGACAACAAACGGACACCAATGAAATAAATACCTGAAGCTCTTCACTTTTTGCAGACGCGTACGTTCTCTTTCCAGCTATTCCAGTCAGACCAAAAAGGAAAAACTGAAACAGGATACAACCATGGTTTATTAGCAGGTCAATCACATGTTACCAAATTTATTATTATTCAAAAATATTAATCATACAGCTGTTTTTGAACCGTGAAGACTTTTAGGTCCCTTGAAGCCAGATGTATGTAAAATTTCATGAATGAAAATGCGTTCCAGGGAAACAAATAGCTGATCAAACTTCCAATGCTTTAAGATAGGACAAAAGCCTGCTCCTTCTGACACTTACAGATGGCCTTAATGTGAGGCGAAAAACACTGAATTTTATGTAACAAACGTAAGTGACGTTACAACTTGGCCATAATTTGTATATAATGCATTCGTTGCCACTTTAGTTTCCAGACCTGATCTTATGCAGTACTAATAAACATCACTTCAACATTCTAAATATATCAAACGATACACACCTGTGGGTGGTGTCCCCATGTTTAACAACCGCTGAACGCACTGCAAGTTTAGTCGAATGCAAACCTGCTATCTTCTCGTACTGAGCAGCGCAGCATCTCCCTGTCTCTGGCAGATAACAGGTTTAAGTTTGCAATGGCGTCATTGTGAACGCCTCCCCATTCCTTTCCTGCACACAATCTTACCTGGACATGATTAAGGTTTTATTATAGCATATTTCGAATCACTCTTTTACTTCATTTTCCGGGTTTCTGCCAAGAATGGCCTCGTCTGGCCCCAATGTGCGAGCGTCCGTTTGTGACGTTGTATATTTTCTTCTTGAGCAGTGCTGCCAGCAATAGGTTTTCATTATGTCAGTGCTACACACAGTTACGGATTTCAGGAATGTTTGCTGACGTTCGGTCGAGTGGAAGTTAGCGAAATTCCTTAATTAATGAGCACTGTATTTCATGACATTAGTGCCTATATACTAAAGAAGGTTTTGCACATATATACTAAAGGGAGTCCAGAGATAAACAGAGTACGTACACGAATTGGAATATATAATAAACGCCAAATATCTTCATGTACAAAAGAATTACACAGTCAAATCAACTTTCGAAAAAAAAAAAAAAAAAAAAATGCAAGTACAACATAAGTCTAGTCACATTATTTTGCGAACAATATTTTAAGGTGTTTGACCAGATTTTGTTACTGAATAATTTTAAACACAATCGTTCGTCTCTTTTCCAACAACTGAATTTCAGCTGGAACACTGGTTCAAAGCTTGTTCAGCCTGTTCTAAAGCAGTCACCACTTTACTCAATTCCTCGGAGTCCAATTCAACACTCACTGTACTCTGGTGGGGATTGTTACCTTTCAGATGGAAGTCCACCGACAGCAAAGGCTCTTGCAGAGATGAAATCTTGCTGCTCCCCATCACCCACTGCCAAAAGGAACAAAAAAAAAAATCTTTACATGACAGTAATTAAAATGTTAACTTATTTACGCGTTTTTAATTTAAAGCAAGATAATTTTGAGAAAAATTAAAAAGCCCACCCCGAATGTGGTTAAAAACAAGCACTAGATTTATCACTTCCTCGGGTGCACACAAGTCCCCATGGATAAAACTTACATTACATTCAAAGTACCATAGACATGGGTCAAGGGACACTTAAAGGTGAACCAAGCATGTGGCGGAACTTCCGGTTCAAATGGTGTTGTGTAATTAATGTGCACGTTCTACCCTCTGGAATCTGTGTCCACCTAAGGAAGCCCACTTTGATGGATTGAAATACAAAGCAGCTTGCTTTCTACTACGTAAGCCTTTTTCTCCTTCCTTAATTAAGCTAGTAGTTGGTTACACGTGGTTAGCTTTGCTCGGTTTCTACAATGTCAATACAGGACAGGTCATGACAGTTAACCCACTCAAGGAAATACTCAAATATGTCTTACTGAATTCTAAGCATATAAATTATGATAATAATAATAAACTGGTGTATACATATTTAAGTTTTATTACACTAAATATCTTAGTTCTCTTTTGTTTTTTTAGAATAAGACCCATAATATTTTGTTGCATCTCTCTTTTAAGTCGTGAAATTTCCTGACAACTCTGATCAAAATTAAGTGCAACTTGAATTTCTGCTTTTATTAGAACATTTATTTTCATTCTCTCTCTAATTATTGTTTTCAGAAATTGTGAAAACTCTCTCAACAAAAGCGTCTGAACCAGGAATGCTCAGAAAATAAGTTAACAAATCAGTATCTTTGGAACAGCAACTAAATTAACTTTAGCGAAAAATTCACCCATTTTCAGTGATCACTGCATCCAGTATCACGTAATTAATTCTTATGATGATAAACTTCTTTATAAAACGCTTCCAAATTAAAAGTTGAACAAAGTTTAGAGAATTTCAAAGCATTAACTATTTCTTCAAAATAAGAAAATTCAATATTATCTTTTAAATGTAAAAGTTTCTTCAACATATAGGGTGTCCGTACAAAAGTGCTGGATTTGATATGCTTACAAGGGATGAAGAAATTTGAAACAATGCAGGAGATAAATACAGGAGTGAAATAAAAAACAGTTCAGGTTTTTGTGCAAGCATTTCATTCTAGTGAGTCTGCCTATTTTCTATTGAATGCTTAAAACGAAATAAGGCGGGATAAGTTTTATTTATTAATAATCTAGGTACAGGACTCGTCTATGTCATCTAAAGCTTTATTGCTAAACTGAAACTGAATGTTTATAGACAAAAATATAAAATTAGAACTAATGCTGATGAAAGAACAGAAGTGCAAATATACATATATTGTATACAGAGTGTGGCAAAATAACACCGACAGAACCATCTCAAGAGATTCCTGGTATGGAAATAAGAAAAAAAAAGTATAGACCACCGGGGAAGAACACATGCTTCGTTTTAGCCCTATAGGCTGCCGAAATGTGGAAAAATGCACTTCGGAGCTTGGTATCTTCAATACCATTAACAGTCGAACTGAGGCGGCATAGTAAGTACTGTCAAATTTAGACCTGTTCTATTCAAAAATGCATATTTTAAATTGTGAAATGGATGCGCAAGGGATTCCACATAGGAAGTAGGGCATTCCCGGACATACTCTGAAGTAAATAATGAGTAGAAATAAGCATAAGTAAAGATGATAGACGTAATCACCGCCATCCAATCGAGCAATAACAGTCTCTTTTATTGATAAATACACCAAAAGTTCATCAAAATTATATGCAATTCTTACTCCTGTTTGTTATGCAACCACGATTAAAAAAAAAAATCCACAAAGGAAATCTGAGATAAAGACCTGGCGTAAACGACTTATTGTTACTTGTTGGAAAGTAGCCCCGCTTACTTATTTCGACCCACCTTCATGTCAGAGAAACTCTGGGAATCCGCAAATTCCCTTGGGGTTGCGCCTACATTAGAAAATTTTGGAATATGAATTTTTGGATAGAGTAGGTCTCAAGTCTTAGACGGTACTATGGCGCCTCAGTTCTACTGTTCAATGGTATTAGAAATATCAAGCTCTGAAGTTCATTTTCGCGCGCTTACGGCAGCCTAGAGCTCCGAAACGAAGCACTTGAGCACCCTCGATGGTCTATACCTTTTCTTATTTTTATGTCAGGATTCTCGTCAAGGGAATTTGTTGTGTTATTTTGCAACACCCTGTATATATAAAGAATCAGGGAAATGTACCAAAAGCAACTTCACACACAGACTAGGTGCATTAATCGTTTTCAAGTATCTATTCTAAGTTGTACATAGCAAACTATTCCGGAGTAAAAATTTAAACATATGAGCTAAACAATTGACAGATATGACATAAATATAGTTTTCCAAGATTTGTTTTCTGTCCTCTGACATGGAAGCTGCCATTGAAGGTGGATTCAGATTTTCTTCATAACATGCAGATATTATATATATAACAGCACGAGCACTCACTTAGCGTCCAAAAATCTTATTCATTTCTGCCTAACAATAAATGAACCTTGTTACGTACTCCTGCGTTATAATTGTGTACATAATATCATTATGTTTGAGACAAATCATTTACGAATATTAATGATTAGGATTTATGTCTACGGCGACTCTTCACACTATAAACGAGTCATAAAGATTCCGTTTAATTTGTAGCCAATTAATACGGATACGTTTTTGATAACGTATTTGTCTATATCATTGGCGACGCCCCTGATTTTTTTTAAAAGTCTTTTTATTTCAATGAGAAAATGGCAGAATGATGCCTTAGCACAAAACTATAAAATAATTGACTTAAAACGATCAAATATACTTGTTACAGTTTAAAGCCAACAGAAAGCAATACCACAGAGAAACAGCTTGCATTTCCGGTTTTAAAGAAGTTTCTTGCCTTGTCGCTAGATGACTCTGAGGTCAATAGTTCATTTTCGTAAACATTTTGATCAATTTAAGGTTTTTATTGTTTCGTACTGCTATATTTTTGCTCACATAATTTCATTTTACCAGGATCTTTAAGAAAATAAGCTATTGAACTGAATGGCATCTACCAGTGCGAAACGTAACTCCTTCGAAGCCAGAAAGAAATGCGTACTTTCTTATGAATGGAGGCTACTTGTCTGTATGGTTCTCTGTGGCAATACCTTGTAAAATAAAGTAGTAAGAAAAATAAGAATGAGAAAGAAGGTCAACGAAAACTCTACCTGCAGCTTCCAGTCGAAATCTTGTAAACAAGGGGTAGATATTGCACTTATTTCTTGCAGAAGGACAGACTTTATGTCATTTTGTCTGACGTCAAAACACGTCAAAATGCATTGCTGGTGTCCAGGTGATAGCTCAGAGACTTCTTCGGTCAACTGAAAAAGGAAATAAACTCTTCTAGAAAAAAAAACATATCACACTAAAAGCAGAACTACTACATATAAAAAACGCTGCTTTTTATCCATTCCTTTATTTGCATTATATAACTTAATTTATACATATAACAACAGGCGAGCATACATTTATTTTTCCTCTGATACTTCGATAATTCAAGCTGATGGTCATTGAACAAACTGCAAATTAAGAGTTCAAAGTGATGGGCGGTATAGTTAAAAGAGGTTTTACGGATGATATCATGAGTTCATATGTATTAATAATACCGGCATTTTTGCTCATAACAGAAGCACTTGAAGATCTTTCAGGCATTCAATTCATCACATGAGAACAACACGTAGATGCTCGCGAAACTCGCACAAAGAGAGACAACTGTTACGTTAAAAACTTAAAGCAGACTGAAATTAAATAATGCTTTCACTAAATACTGCAAGCGTTGTAGTATCTCTTGGGACAGGCATCACCGGCAGTGACGTTATGAACTGCCACATACCTAAAGCGATTTGTGAAAAGATTATAACAGTTAGTTTGAAAAACATTCGCAGATATCAAAATAAGAAGTAGTGATAACGTCACAGTTATTAACTCTATGACATTGTACCAAAGGATGCTTGTTTGGAGAAATGTTACAGAAGATTTGTGGAGTTGTCAAGAACGAGGTTACACCTTATCCTCTATTGCTTCTCACAAATTCCAGTCTGAGGGAAAATGTTCAGTGAGCTTTGTACGAAGAATTTAGCTGCGTGCATGAACAAGAATTGAACAAAACAGACCGCTTTATCATCGGTGGTGGTCACTTACTGCATGCTGTGAAGTGGAACGAAAACAGCTTCTATACATATCATGATGTCTGTAATTTACTTGAAGAATTTTCAATGCCAGCGAATAGACATATGTTTGACGGTTATAATGACCCAGACAGCACAAAGAAGACCAACGCAGATACAAATATTTCTCCGCATTCTTTCACATAACTGAAACCACACCAGTTTATGGAAATCAAACGATTCGTAGTTAATCCAGAGAACAAAAACAATGCTGACGGTTGTACTTCAAAACAATGATTTTGAAGTGAAACTCTGCTGGTGATGCAGATGTTCTCATTGTTGAAACAGCTGTACAGCAGTCCGAAATCTTTCCACCTACTATTGTCACTCAAGATGTTGATGTCATGGTAATTATGACAGTGTTTGCTTCACAAGACAGGCCTACACTTCTACTGAAGCCAAAAATAGGATGAGTAGAGATAAAAGTATTTTCCTCAAAAAACTTACAGCAGCAATGCCTGGACGTGAAAAGTTACATTCTGCTAGTCCATGCATTCGGTACAATACGACCAGTGCTATCCACGGAAAAAAAAAAAAAAAAAAAAAACTTGTGAAGTTACTAACAACTGAAATGCGTCAGAACATCCAACAAACAGACTGCCACCGCGGATGACGTCCAAAATGCGGGCAAATGTATGTTTCTAGTTTTGTGTACTGCAAAGGGTGGCAACCTCACCTTCGAAGAACTTCGCTCGAGTCACTGAAAAGCAAACGACCTCCCACTTCTGCGAACGAAGCACAGCACTCATTAAGACCAAGTACTACAGAAACAAATTAGACCCAGAAGAGTGGCGTTGGATTCGTCTAGGAGATGAACTGCAACCTGTCACAACAACTTTAGAACCTGCCCCTCACGCTATTCATTCCCAAATTGATTTCTTGCACATGTAAAGGAATTGTTCGACTAAACAGTGCAGTTGCGTCAACAACATGTTCCGAAAATCTGTGAAGGTTGCAACACTGAAATCGATTACTCTGAACTTCTAACGCTTGATGAGAATGCCGGCATCCAACAATTTCAGGCCCCTGACGTAGCTGAAGATGAATCTGATTCTAACAGAAGCATGAATGAATGATTCTGCCATGAATTAAGATGATGATGGATGAAAGTTAATGATATTCGAAATAAATTGAATTACTTTTGAACAATTAAATGTAGGTCTACGATTTCCAAATAAAACCTATCATATCTCGACAAGGAATGATTCAATCGACCTGAAAGTTGTTTAATCGACCTTCAGTTCGGAAAGCACACACAAAAAATGACACTTCACTTGACCTGTTTCGTATAATTTCAATTTCTCATTTTCCAGTCCCCCCAACCAAAAAAAAAAAAAAAAAAAAATCCGTGTTCCACGCCTTAAAATTTTTAGGGACTCTTTACATCTTCAATTCTACTGCCAAGACAAAATTATAAACGAAGTTTATACTTAACTTCATTATCCCATTTGTGGGTTAAGAAAGAATTTTAATTTGATTTACTATCTCAGTATTCCCTTGTCGTAAGGGAAGAACTAGGATAGAAATCAGAACTGGTTACCATTCTTAGGTGCAAATACAAGCCCAGGGAAGTCCTCTTCAGTCGAACCATCCTTCTGAGCTGAGATTGTTTAAGCAATAGGCATCACGTTCGTGTTTCTGCTTCGTAGATTCTAATCAAGGTGTTTCAGGTATTTCGATCGCCGATGAGAACACAAATGGTTCGGTATCCACAACTTTTCTTAAAATATGGGGTTTTAAACGCCTATTTTTAAGCAACCTGAAATTAGTGACTCAGATAGGGATTCCTTAACTGTAGCAATTAAAGAGAATTTCTCTATGGATGCCTCCTTCTCCAATCTAAAAGATCGTGAAGACTTGAAATTTAACGAACAAAATGAGCAACGAATACAATTCAGCTCATGGAGTATTGTGAAATACACTTTCAAAAAGAAAGCATTTCACTCTGTTGGATAAATTCTTGATAAAACAGGAGCGATGACTACAAAGTTAAATTCTTACGGAAACAGATTACAACTATGTGTCCTAACAAAGATGATTGAGACACTATGCTTACACATGACATTGTCAGAACACTAGACGAACTTATTTTCATTAATAAAAAAAAAGTGTTCTGAAATTTCCTTGCGTATCATTTGATGGAATAAATTTTGTATAAGAACGTTAAAAATCCTTACACCACATTAATTAAACATGTAGATAGTGTAAATGTAACAATAGTGAGTGAAGTGCCGTAACATTATTGAAGACGAAAGAATTTGTATGTAGTGAGTGAAGTAACCTTTTTCAAGACATGGAGCTTCTATCAACTGAGAATATTGTGGTGGGTGTTTCTTACCACGATGATGATTTAAAACAACTCTAGTGGGAGAGGAAAATTAGTATTGGCATGTGTATTGCAATTTTCCCTCATATCTTGCCAATTTCAACCTGAATTATATCATAATGTTTAGAAAAGACCAGCTTTTCCAGTGATGTACTGCACAATACTCTTATTTCAGAGCGAGCTATGTTAATACGGCAAATGTGTAACCGTTGTGAGGCAAATTTAAAGACCAACTTAACGATTTATTTTCAGATTCAACTATTTGATCTACTTCATTTTTAAACGGCACTGAAAGTCACACGTGTCACCCATATTTCGACAAACATAGTGGCAAAAGAATGAATCCTGAAAAACTTGTTTTATGAAAAGTCATTTTGGTGTTTCAAAGTAGTCTATAAATACCTTTCCGTTGCTCCACTTCAAGGAGACAGCCCTTCGGTACAATCTGGAAACACCTTTTACAGCAGCTTCGTAATCCTCAAAACTCCAGTCTGTTGCTGACTTATAGTTTGAATAGGAAGGCCCCCGTTTGCCACAGATACTATCAACACAGGAATGGATAAACTGAAATAAATAAATAAAAATAATAAATACACTTACGTCAATTCATATCACATACGTAATATCTACCAGCATTCTTCTACAGGCGTCTCCCGCATTGAATGATCTACTCTCTTGATAATTTTCAATTATAACCCACACGTTCGACGTGACATCCACTTTCTCCACTTACTTCCATATATTTCAGCAACCTTCTAAGCGTTCTTTCAGCTTACCTTTTCATATCTGACCATGCCAGAAGAACGTGGAATTATGCCTAAATCAAGTTTTCTAGACAAACGTGTTTATTGAACTGAAAAACAGTTTACCCGCCTTAATCGTTGTTTACCGGTAATTCAAACTATACAGGAATTCGCAAGCTATAAAATAGTGGGTTTCACATTTCAACAAATCTCTGCTTAATAACTTATCGAATAAAAAGTGGAAAGTCCGAGGGACTATTAAGGTGCTACCTTGTTCAGGCCGAGCACATGGTGTGTGTTAAAGATGATGTACATCGCGTATAACGAAAAATAATCATCTTACCTGACTTTGACTAACCCTTCTATGTTCCTCTCAACATACTGCGTGTTTTTTTTTTTTTTTTTTTAGCAAACTACGTGTCATTCGTAACACGAAGTTACACTATTAGTATACCTCCGCCTGCTGCCATATTCGCTTATGGTGACTAACTCGAGTACGTATTTAAAGAAATACTAATGACACATGGCTTTACATAATACTTCTTGTATTGGTGGCTGTCGCTGTGTGTATACAAGTGTCTGTGATAATTATTTACTGTACGAGGAAATGAGTGGTATAGAGCGTACATGTGACTAACTAGGTGCAAGAGCTAAAGTAAAATGTATTAAAACTAGTTTTCGGAGTGCAGGTCCTTAACTATACCTCATAGAAAGATTGCGTTATGCAGGCTATAGCCAAACCTTAAAGGGTTTTTCTATCGTATGCTCCCAGTAATTTATTGAGCGTCAATATAGTGTATGCGTAACAGTCCATTATGCTCAACTTCGGTACTTATTCAAAGGATCTGCTGAAACGATATAATTAAAATACAGTACGTTAATGATACAATGCAGGGAGCGAACTGAGACATGGCAGCACACTATAATATTATACAATCACTGAATTCGACTTTAAATCCGCATCCCAATTTTCCACTATTTTACTATGCGATGATTATGATGTGATCACCATGTGCTCCGTATCTGTTACAGATTCGCTGAATCGATTTCATTGACGTGAATGTCGGAATCCCTTCGATTTCACAAATTATTTCCACCCAGCAAAGGTCAACGCGTACGGCCATTGTGTATTACTGCGCATGCTCCTTTAACAAAGACGGTAACTTCTCGCACATCTTGATAAATGTGATAAGGAAGAAAATTCATAAGCAACGTAATATCGAGAGAGGAAGGCGGATTAGTTGAATTCAGGTTAGGTCTCAACTGGCCCGTTCTACATCGCTGGCCCCCTTATTACTGGTAATATAATCATTTAACCATATTTACTTTTGATCTGTGACCAAATGTTAGGTTAGTTTATCTCTCTATATAAAAATCAATGTCATGATGTTTGCTGCCGCATCAACCAAAAAAGACTTTACCGATTGCAATGATTTTTCGCACGATTAGATAATGGCCCAACTTGAGATGATATCATATTTTTGTAAAATGGAAGTGACTGTGTCGCGAAGGAATGACTAAAAACAGTAATTCCATTGTTATAACAATGCAATAAATAAATTGTTACAATCTTTTAAGTTAAAACAACAACCAGAAATAAATAAACAGTTGACGAATTTTTAAATTTAATTTTGGATTGTTATAAATAAGAACATGTAGATTTAATGTTTTAAATCATTGTAGTAGTATTAGTAGCAGTAATAACTTTAGCAGTTCTGAACCATGGGGGGGTTCTAGAACGTAGATCCCCCTATATTTTTACACTTTGAAAACCATAACTTATTCCTGTTTACCTATGTTTTGTGACTAAATGTTAGGTTAGGTTAGTTCACGGTAGTATATCATAAACAAATTAGAAAAGACATTTTGCTAATGCTAGTATATTGAATTCACCCAGGGGGACCTGTGTTCTAGAACCTTGCCCACCACGGGTGCGCAGCACCCCATAGCGTCTGGTCACGACAAAAGGGAGCGCACCCCGCCACGGTGATGCATGTATTGGTGACAGTCCCGATGACTGTTGGCAACGTATTTTATTCACCCCGCACTAACGAGCGGGTACATTAGCTACTGATAAATAAAACACAAATATAATTTTTCTGAGGCGGCCTTGTGATCTAGGAACGGTCACACCCATTGCAGCCTGCCATCGCCATTCGGGACACTTTCTATTCCCACCCTGAAGTTACTTTCCGCCATGGCTTCACTTTAGTATACGTCGAGCGTTCGTTCGCTATCGCTCACTCGACATACTAGAACATCAATGGTGTTATGGACATAAAGATATCGCTATGACATAACAATACCAGGATTCCGTTTCATGAACCTGACTAATTTCGTTCGGAAAAAATCACCCCCGACGTAAGCTAAAGTAATACCTCCGCCACTACAAATTATTCCATCTTGTTTACAAATTTTTCTGCTTTATTGCACATTAACTAACAGACGGCAACTATTACATTTTTTTTTTCAATATTAACTAATTCCGCATCCCTTTACACAATTTCTGTAATTTTTTACCTTTTAGTTCACCCTGCAACGGAACTTTAGCCCCAAATTGCTTGCTGATAATATAGTGGATATAAAGCAACATTAGGTACAAGGGTGTATGTTGATCGTGCTATACCTGTAGGTTTCAATATATGCACTGATGTAAATATTACATAAAGATATCGTGAAAAGCACTAAAGATACACTGTTACACCGAGACGATTGCCCATCTTTTAACCAAAAAAAAAACTATTATTTAAAAGCAAATTGATCAATACCTCCTGTAACGCTGACTTTGAGCACCGTTGAAGTAAATGCAAATACTGATCAGCCATTTTTAGAACTGAAACGTATTTCAACTGAAATCTTCTTGTCCTCTAACGCAAATTTCCATGCAATACATCCATAATTATTTTCCACCTTCTTGCGCATTCCGCTATGTGCCTATAATCATAATCCAAACAAAAACACAAGCATCTGCCGACAACATTTGAAGAGCAGCCGAATGCACCCGAGAGATCACGAATGCTTGGGGTCGAGAATTCACGAACTTCCTCTAGCAAAGGAGGAAACTAGCATACTTTACCCAAGAGCGTAATAACTGTACCGGCATAAAATTTTGGGAGGACGGAATAAGCGCGAAGCGGAATTAGCGCGAAACATGTCACAGGAAATAACGCGAAAGGAACTGGAGCGAAACGAAAAAAGCGCGAAAGGAACTGGCGCGAAACGGAATAAGCGCGAAAGGAACTGGCGCGAAACGGAATAAGCGCGAAAAATTCGCGCTTATTCCTTTTCGCTCTAATTCCGGCGACCCAAAATTTTCATACTGACAATATTTCTAATATAATAATAATAATAATAATAATATGAATTTTATTGTCGTGTAAGCACAAGCCATAGACAACGTCACACATACATACAAATTCAATACCAATGACAAATATCATTACATTCATAAAATTCGTTAATTGAATAAAAAGGACTAGATACCAGTCGTCCATACAATTTATTTTTAAATACCTTCATCGGAAGATCCCTTAATCTTTGGGGTAGTTTATTGAATAATTTAGTACCCATAGCTACAAAATTATTTTGAGTTTTAGACAGCCTCATAAAAGGAGTGTCAATCTGTCCACTATTTCGTGTATTGTATGCATGTATATCGCTTCGAAAATTACATTCTGTCAGATTACCCCTTCTATTCACAAGAAGTTTGTAAATATATAAATTGATAACTGTCATGATTCCAAGTTTAATAAAGATTGGTTTACAATGACTCCTGGTATCTGCGTCAGCTATAATTCTTATCGCCTTCTTCTGTAATAATAAAACATCATTCATATCACTGCCTTGACCCCAAAATATAATACCGTATGTTAAAATGCTATGAAAAAATGCAAAGTAAGCTGATTTTACATACATTTCAGGTAACTGACTTTTTAAAGTTCTTCAATAGATAGATTACTCTTGACAATTTACTCAAGATATATTTTATATGGGAATTCCATAATAATTTATTATCTTTACAATACCTAGAAACTTAACCTCTTTTAAGCAATTGTCTTTTACATCTTTTTTCAAACTGAAAATTAAATTATGTGTTTTTGCTTCATTGAGAAGAAAGCCATTGGATTTAAACCACTCAGAAGCTTGTGATAATGTACTCTCAGTAACTGATTGCAATTCGTGCCAGTCATAGCATGTGTTCACTAGTGTTGTATCATCGGCATATAATATTACTTTACTTTCAATATTCACAGGCAAGTCATTAATCATTATTAAAAACAATATGGGTCCAAGGACAGACCCCTGTGGTACCCCGTAACCAACACTTACAATTTCAGATTTTTCATTTCCAACACAAACAATCTGTCTACGATCACTGAGATAAGACTGAAAAAGTTCTAGACCCATTAATCCCACCCCATAATACGATAATTTCGATATTATTAAAGTATGGTCAACACAATCAAAGGCCTTAGACAAATCACAAAAAACTGCATTAACGGTACTCTTTGACTCAAAAGCATGCAATACTTTACTTATTAAAACACCAATGGCATCTTCCGTAGATTTGCCCGCTCTGAATCCAAATTGTTCATTATTGATTAAATTGAATTGTTCTAAATGACTACAGAGCTGATTCTTTATTATGCATTCCAAAATTTTTGAAAAAACAGGAACTAAAGAGACAGGGCGGTAGCTACTTGCAATATTTTTGTCTCCTTTTTTATAAATAGGTACGACCCTAGAAAGTTTCAACACATTTGGAAATATTCCTGTTAGCAGGCATTTATTTATACAAAAAGTTTAAGGGTTTATGATACAATCAGCTACCTTTTTTACTAAATTAATAGATAAATCATACATGTCAGTACTATTGGAACATTTCATACCTCTTATGACATCCAATACCGAGGTGTTAGTGACTTCCGTGAAGGCAAAAGAATTTAGTACCAAATTATGATTATAGGATCGCTTTAATAGTTCCTTAGCTTTTAAAAATGAAAATCCTGTCTTTTTACGTATTTCCTCTACTGATTCAATGAAATAGTTATTAAATGTATCCGGTGAGATGTTAGTCTTATCAAATTTGTGACATTTGGCAGTGTTGTTTATAAGTGACCAAGCCTCACTGCATCTATTGGAAGCTGTATTAATTCTATGCGCATTGTGAGTTTTTTTAGTGTTATTGATCAACTGTTTGTATTCATTTCTAAGTCTTACATAACGATTTTTGCTAACTTCATTTTTATCCTTTCTATATACGTTTAAACATACCAGAACCTTTTGCTTCATCTTAGCCAATTCATCAGTATACCAATTTACGTTCTTCTTATTGCGTTGCTTACCCTTGCTACCCACATTTTTTATCTTTATCTGCTTTTTCGGTATATATACATTTAGTAAGTTTAAAAAGGTGAACATAAATCGTTCAAATAGTTCATTGACATAGATTTCTTCGTTTGCATATTCTTTCATAGCTAGTGTATTAAACAATGCTGACCAATTTATATTGCATAACGCAGCTCTAAAATTGTTTATTTTATCATCTGTGATTGGTCTAGTTCTGATAATTTTTTCATGCACCTGTATATTATCCCCATAATTTTGAATACCTAATGCAATCCAAACAGTATCATGATCAGAAAAAGGAAAGACATCAACATTACTCATTATTTGATTTCTATTTACATTAGTGATTATATTGTCAAGACAGGCTGTTCCTCTCGTAGGTTTATCATTAACATAATTAAAGTTATGTTCTCTCAAAATATTACAAAATTCATTTACACTTCGTTTACCCTCTTGGGTTACATCAAATTCTGCATTTATATCACCACCTATAACAATACCATATTTATTCCATCTCGATGAGCTAAAGAAGTTTAACATAATATCAAGCTTTTCCAAAAAATTATTATAGTTACCATCCGGTGATCTATAAAGGGCCACTACAACTAATTTCAATTCGTTTATGCAAATTCCTGTAGCTTCAAACTGTAACTCATTACAAAGATGGCTAAGATCTAATTTATTAAATGTGGTAGTGCCAGTTTTGGCTACATAAATTGCAGTACCACCACGTAAGTGATTGGATCTACAATAACTATTAGCCAGAAAATAGTCATCCAAAGTACTGTACTGAATTTCTTCAACACGACACCAGTGCTCAGATAAGCACATTATATCGAACTTCATATCAACTGCAAACCTATTAACCAAGTTTTGTTTTTTATCAAGACCCTGAATATTAAGGAATCCTATATTTACCTGTTCGGCTGAGACGTTCGTATGGTCGTTAGAAGTTAATTCATTTATTAGAGTTTTATTTGAATGTTTAACCTGACTCCACATTGTAAGGAAAGTGTTTACGGAATCAGGTTCGCATGAGAGTTTCCCTGTTCATGCCACTTCATTGGTATTACTTCACTATGCACACTGCTACATAAACTTTCACTCACTCTCTGTATTTCGCTGCATATGTATTTCTTGCCCAAACTATTTAGGTGCAGTCCATGACCGGTGTAAAACCTCCTACCAATCAGGCTTACATCGACGACACTAACATTTCTAAAACGATTGCTAAGTTTGTATATTTCATGATTCACCCGTGCAATTTCCCTATTCACACTCGACCATAGTGATA